>WWET01004059.1:78602-97047 GCA_011038615.1 Limnodynastes dumerilii
CGGGGGGGGGAGGCTGGTGGCACATGTTGAAAATACTGGGGGGGGCTGGAGATACATGATGGGAGTACTGGGGAGGGCTGGAGACACATGATGGGAGAAGGGCGCAAATGTATTTTTTGCAGGGGGGCGCCAGACATGCTAGCACCAGCCCTGTGCGACAGTAATCATGAAAATAAAATCAAAAAAGATCAGGATAGACTGCCGGCACTCTGCTTTTCAGATAGTAGCGGTGATGCAGCTCCTGGAGTCACGAAGAGTCATCCGCAGAAAAGTGTTTTAGCTAACACTACCCTTAACCATTTCCTAACTCCGTTTCTCTTCTTCAGACCTGCAGCCTAACCCTTCATTCCCTGCAGCCTTAACACTGAAGTGTCGATCAACGGCCCGCACGACCACACGTAAAATATTTAACCCAGCCCCTACTGTATAATTTATATGCCCCACTTTGAGGATTTCTGGGTGCAGTTATGTAACAACGTTCCTAATTAGCCGACATACGCACACAACTATGAATCTGAAGTTAAGGTAGTCCTGTGGCATTTGGAAGTTGGATAAGAAGCTGAAAACCAGAGGAGTGTCAGGGGAGTCGGCATGCTACTTGGCTGCGTAAAATTAAGAACCTAAAGCATTCTTAAGTGTCATTTGTATGTGTAAGTAGGATTCAGTCCAGAGTCATCCGAGTATTTGCACCTATATTGTATCACCTGCAGATTACTCAGGATAGAGCAGTCTGTATAGAGTTAACAGCTTCCCTGCTCTTACTTTGAGACAGCATAACCACATTAGGTGGGGGGGGTTGTCATCTCAAGGTCACCCCTTCTTCGGACTCTATAGCAGACAGACCTACACAACCACACTTGATAAGGGACATGCTTTCCGCAAAGAGAATATCTGTGAAATACAGACAGCCGAAAGCTCATTTTTGTCTGTCTGTATTTAAAAAATTAACACTAATGAGAAGTTTTTAATAATGAAAGGAGTAAAGTACGCCAAAATTATTTTTAGGCGAAACTTACCTATTCAATTTTTCCAAAACCCGCTGCTGACCCGCCACTGCACCGGACAGATTAGTAGGGACTCTAAGAGTTAGGCTGCAGGGAGAGGAGTTTTAGGGTCAGGCTGCAGGGAAGGGAGTCTTGAGATCAGGCTGCGGGAAAGTGAGTTTTGGTTAAGGTAAGGGGAGGGTTAGGGTCAGGATTAGATAATGGTTAGGGTGAGATAATATCGCTCACTGCTGCAGATTCATTCTTGGGACCTTTGATTGCTTGTCCTCGGCAGGGCAGGAGTAATCGATTACAGAACCAGTCTGAAATTGGCTGGTAAAAAAATGGCCCTTTCAGAAAAGGGTCATTCTGACCGCCAATGCACACCCAGTTGATAAACCAAAGACATCAACCTATAGGCCTACAAGTCACATCCTTACTATATACAGGCAAGTTATATATCATTCTATTTTTAATGTATATTTTCCTTACTCCATATCCAAGTGCATGCATTGCATTCTTGTTCATTTCACCGGCATTATGCTGGAGTTATCCATTAAATTTAAGGAAAATTATTATTGCTATGAACAAGGCCGTTGACAACGTTGGAACAACACTGGACTAATTTTACACCAGCATAAATTCATTTAATCCCTGTTAATGTGCTATTCCAGTGTAGTGCTCCTCTACTGCAGCCAATCACAAAGAGCCAATTCACACTTAAGAGTGAATTGCGAATATACCTAACTATACGCATGGACGAGGTCCATAAGAGTGATTCAAAGATAGTAAAGAATCCAGGAAACCACACCCCCAGTCTCGGAACTTCTAAGTACAGACGGTTCAGAGATGCACTTACACCTTTTTTAGGTGGAACTGTACAGCTCATCTAAACCATTTTTCAAAGTAAGGGGTGTTAATTAATTTTAAAAAATTTGCATGCAGGGAAAATACATTACTTTCACACACAGAACTAAAATACTGCATAGCTTTATGTTTATTCTATAAAATAGAGTTGAGCTTCCTAATTTTGGTTCTGGTTTTAAAATTGAAATCTGCCTCCCCTTGCAGTTCAACATGGTATTGCTCAGGTCTACACTTGCACCTATAAAAAGGTGGAAGTGCAACTCTGAATCAGCCCCTAAGTGCGTAGATTTAAGTGCAGATGTTTTTCCTTAATGTGAATCACACATTTTTGTGTTAATGTATTTCTTCTTATGTTACTATTAAATGAATATTTCAATGTTTCATTTGTTTTTACAAATTTAAACTTGCAAGTTTAACCCTTAAAGAGTCATGAACCAATGATCTACTTGTATAATGTTAATATGCAAATAAGTTTAATTCGTTTTTTTATTTTAAACATTTTAAAAATGTTTTAAATAAATTATAATCTAATTTAGCTATTTATGTTATTTTTAAATTTAAAAGTTGTTTTTTTCTAAAAACGTATTTTTAGATTTTTTATTAAAAACATAAAAAAATATATATTATATTTTTTTTCTATAATAGAAAACCTCTTAATACATTACAAACAAAGGAAAGACGCAAAGGCTAGCAAAGAACTATACATAAATCAACTTAATAGTGGTAGAAGGTTTACTTAACTGGTTGCTTCCGCAAAACACTTGCACTTGCAAATCAGTCCTAACGCTAGAGGAACGGCCATACTGTACATTAGTAGCCCGTGTGCTGCTCATTTGCATTCAGAGTCTTGCCCCTTTAGTCACGCATGCGGGATTCATTCCGTACCGAAGCGTGCAGCCATGGTTTCCGTGCTTATTTTTGAGTTCCAAGCATGAGCAGTATAACCGTTCTTAAAAATACGCACAGAGAAGTTCGTTCTTAGTTATAAATGTGGCCCAGAATGACTAGCACAGGATGGATGAGGATAGAGGCGTCACTGTGAATTCTTAGCAGAGAAGATTTGTGTAGTATTTTAATAATATCTTTCTTATTTTATTTGAACTATAAATGAAAATCTGTGAAATAAAATTGTATGTATAATATATAAAACAGGGTTGCCGACTTAATGAGATGTCCTTAGGAGAGAGGGAGGAAAAGAAAGTCTGAATACTATACCAGCCCATATATGTCTATATAACCACACCCTCTGACAACATGGCCACGCCTCCATCAATTCCACTGCCACCAATTTGGGGAGGTATTTAAATCATAGTTGCTGACTCTCCCGGAATGTCCGGGAGACTCCCAAAATTCGGGCAGTTCTCCTGGTATCCCGGGAGAGCCTGCAAATCTCCCGCAAGTGAATTGAGGCCCTGTGGTTTCATGGAAACCAAGGCCTCAAGTCCTGCCCCCTGCCTAGCAACACTAGTATACTAGTGTTGCTAGAGACAGGAATGGACTTGATGATGCAATTTGCGCCATCAAGCCCCGTCTCGATCACAGCTTAAAAAATAAAGGGCATTAGTTAGGGGGTGTGGCTTGACACGATTTGCATAAATTGCGTCAATAAGCCCCGCCCCCTGTGTGCATCTATAGCTTCCCTCCAGGATCCCCTGGAGGGAAGCTGGTAAAAGTAGGCAACCATGATTTAAAGGTATAAAATAAAACTCGCACAATAGGCTGCAGTTGATGACATGAAAAAGCAGCAGTCAGCAGCACCTTGTTTCACCATGCCAGTGATGGGCCGAGAGTGTGGTCATGGGGAGGAATATCAGTCAGAAGTGGAGGTTAAGCCATCTGGCACAGCCATGGGCCTTCTGCAGGAGCTGCTTGTACACTGTATATTTATGACGGAATATAATTATCTACAGACTTAAAGAATACAAGAAACTGCCTAGAGTTGTGTTGTGCTTGGCTTGCTGCCCAAATGGAATAACTATTGTCATATTATGCTGGTCCCTTGGCTACATAAAATTACATTTCCGCGATGCAGACGAGAATATGAATTTCAATATTAGCAAAAGAACATGAGAAAAAAAAATCTTATTTTTTCTTTACTCAGTAAACATAAGTCATCAAATGCACGAAATTAAAATACCCACCATTATTTTACTTAAAGGATGCAAGAAAATGACTGAAATAGATAAAATAAAATGTTATTTATAGAAGCACAATAGCAGCAGGAAATGTATGGAATGCGGTTATGCCTTTTCACATACTTCCACACGTCTGATGAATGATTTAGAGGAGCAGTCCTGTCCAAGGACTGTCACACGATGGGTTCAGTATCTTACTGGCCATATAAATATAACTTTTTTACATAGTGATCGCCATAATTCAACAGAAGAGATAAAAGGTCCGGATTCACAGTTACGTAGTTTTCGTCTTACGTACGTTGTTTTAAGAATTGAGCCACTATGCATGTATAGTACTTATTTATGCTATCTACGTACCATTTCTGTATGTAGATTGCGTAAGCGCAGTCTTTAGACCTAACTTTGAATCCGGACCAAAGGGTTCAAGGGTGTGATATACAAGTTATAAAGTCATTTCTGCGACATTCATACACTCAACAACATTAGATCAACAGTGTATGAATCTCTACAAAAATGTAGTCAACTGGGTTAATTAAAAACACGAACACTACCCCTAACCTCTCCACTCGGCAGCCTAACACTAAATTTTACCTTATTGCAGCCTAACGTTAACCCTCCTCTCCTGCAGCCTAACCCTAAATATCCCTTTACTGCTGACTAACCCTAACGATCCCTTAACAGCATCCTAAACCTACCCCTGCCCCAACACTAACATTTAAATTAACATTAAGTAGAATACACACCCATCTGTGTTGAGTCCACAAGTATCTAGCAGCTGTCCTCGTCTAGCTGGCAAGCAGAGGTCACCAACAATTAAAGATTTGTTAACCCGGTGTCACGGGTGTAGTACTAATTTCCGACGCTAAAAATCCCGACGTTAAAAATACCTCCACCAGGGTACCGACAGTGAAAATTCCGACACCACAAAAATCCCGACACCACAAAAATACCGGCGGAAAAAATCCCGACACCCCAAAAATACCGGCGGTAAAAATCCCGACACCCCAAAAATACCGGCGGTAAAAATCCCGACACCCCAAAAATACCGGCGGTAAAAATCCCGACACCCCAAAAATACCGGCGGTAAAAATCCCGACACCCCAAAAATACCGGCGGTAAAAATCCCGACACCCCAAAAATACCGGCGGTAAAAATGCAATCAACATGGTTTAGCCCAGGAGTAACTCATTTCAAGCACTTACTTAAGTCTGGATCCAGCCCTATATCCTATTACAACAGGTAGAGATTTCTTAGATACAGAAAATATAATCCATTTATGTTACCATGGAAATCTAATGCCTTTAGCATCTGTCATATGTTTAAAGGTTTTTAGGAATGGCAAGATTTGGTTCAAGTCCAAGGTCACAGTCTTTCTAGATGTAGTCTTGGTGAATATTACATTTGGCTCGACAAAAAAAGTAAACAGCACCCTAAAGATTCTGGGAATAAACACGTAAACCATTTGGCTGAAGAAGAAATGAAGAGGGAAGGATTTATATTCATTTCCATGGCTAGTAATATTCCAAGAACAGAAGTGAGGTTTTTCAAATGTATGATTCAAACCTAAATTTAGCTCACAAGTTTGCCTATAACTATCATAAATATTGTGGACACACCACCCTGCAAAAATCTATAAAAGTATCATTAGTCAATGGATTAGACAGTGTCTTCCTTCACAATGCAAAATTCTTGGCTGAAGCCCTAATTTAATTCTGCAAAACTGCCTTGGCTTGTGCCCTCTGTACTCACCAGGGCTGGCTGTTGGCACGATGACCTCAGTTATGTCTTTAAGAAAATCATCTCGCTTTGGAGCAGATGGTTGGATTCTCCAGCCATGGAATCAGTTGTGTTTAAAAATTCACCTCCATCGAAAAAAGTAGCCGCAGTATGCGGTTCATACATTTATTAAAGCATAATGTAATATTAGTACCTTTTTTCCATCTGATTAAGGTTATATTGTTTTCTCTGTATAACTTACTTATAAATATCCTGATGATACATTTGACTTGCTCCCAAACATTAAAAATTAAAAGGAACTCACACATTGCACAAGCTGTTTATACATCCAGGGGCTGGCTGGCAAATTTTAGCCTGGTGGTCTAGTGAAGCCACATAGTTCACCCACAAATTGACTGATATCTGATGCAACCACGTCTTGTATGGAAAACGATTTAGTGCTACAGCTAGTGTCAGACTGGGGCATGGGGGGTACCAGGGGAATATTGTGATTAGGACCATCACATAGTCAGAGGATAGTTGTAGAACTGTAGCATGCAAATATACTATGGCATCAATTGCAACCACAGAGCCCTTCACCAGCACAGTGGGATAAGCATGTATTATACAAGTATCTCACTGATATACGTACAACACAGACACCTAACTAGTCCAACTACATCTCAATTACTGCCATACAATACAAACTGCATCCTAGCTAATACCACACAATACAGACTGCCTCCTAGCTACTGCCATACAATAAACATTTCTTTTATGCTTCAGACATCCTTTTCTGCCATCCTGTGTGTCCCTTACATGTCTATCCATCAATTTATGTCCTTTGTTTGTACCCAGTTATGCATTTTTGCCCCTTGTATGTGCCCAGCCATCCAATTTTGCCCCTTGTATGTGTTCCAATACCCATATCTGCCCCTGCATATGTGCCCAGCCATCCATTTCTGCATATTAGTCACACCTCCATTTCTGCCCCTTGTATATGTGTCTAGTTTCCATTTTTGCCCATTGTAAGTGTCTAGATATATTTTCTGCTCATTATATATGTGCCCTTAGTTATGTGCCAGCCATTTCTTCCCCTTGAATATCCATCCTTTATTGCTGCCCCTTGGATGTGCCCAGTCTTTTTTACTGCCCATTGTATATGTACCCAGCCTATATTACTGCCCCTTGGATATCTTTCCCTGTGTATTTACCACATTTATTACCTGTTCCCTCTTCCTTAGATTATACTTATACTTTTCGACCTTTTGCAGGGATCCGCTCCATGCCATTCATTCTATCAGTACAGGGCTCCTATAGGTAGGACCAAACATGTTTATGTGAATGACACTGCTGTAGATGTAAAGGCTCAACATTCACATAAACAGCTATGATCTTACAGGGCTCCTATCAGGGCTATGTAGTGATAGAATGAATAGTGTGGCCTCAAACTTCAGTGCGTGTGGCCACATAGACTGCAGCATATATACAGCACAGCCGTGGATTATGTGGCCTCACTAAACCCCCATGGACTGCCCAATAACCCCCAAAAAGTGGAGCTGCCTGGGGGACACATACCCCCCTGCCCAGCCCGCCACTGCAATCTCCCAACCAATTTACAGGTGTGTAAAAAGTGTTAAAAGTGACGGTATCGCACACTCCAAGTCTTTCAGATTATAATGCCCCATAAAAGAACCTACGATGGAGTCAATTTATGCAGATATGAAGAAAAGAAGCCAGAAGAAATAAGCAGGTAAGTTACAATATTGTATATAACATGCCCTGCACACACTGTCAAATCATTGTACTCGATGGTCTTATTGGGTACATTCATATGATTTCTTATACTATGTGTATGGGGTTTAAGACAAGTTGTTGATATTTTTCTTTGTCTTTTTTAAAATGTATGTATTTATTATATCCGAATATAATCATTCTTTAAGAATTATTTTCATGTTGTGAAGGTTTGCAATTACCACTGTCTGACTTCAAAAGCCAGATTTACCAAGCTGCGGGAAAGAAAAAATGGAGATATTGCCCATAGCAACCAAATTATAGCTCTGACTTTTCTTTTACATACCAGCTAATGTCAGATGGAATCTAATTGGTTGCAATATCTCCACTTTTGCATTTCCGCAGCTTAGTAAATCTGACCCCAAGCCACTTTAAGATGTTTTCCTGGAGTCTGCACAGGTGCTGATGATGCCACTAACAGCATCCGTAGAGATTTCACAGTTTCACACGAAACAAGGTTTTAGCTATAAATACCTCTAGAGCAGCAGGTGACTGATGCCATCTCTGGAGACTATGGCATTATTGCTCGTGGGATTTTATGGCACTATTGCATATACTTTTCCAGGGCTCAGAGAGTTCTTCTGCCGTTAATGAAAATCACAGTGGATTTTTTTTTCTATAGTTACGTTCCTGAGTTCTCAGCTACCAAAACAGTAGTACACTAAAAGCAATAGGAAATTAATCAAAAAGCCTTCGTTAAGAGGTTGTGTGCGGTTGGCATTTTCCTCTGCTTAAATGAAGCGGAGCATGAACATAAACGGAACTGTTTTTCTGTAGGTAGTTTTTGTTACACCACTACCAATTTCTGGGGCCAGATTCAGGACCGCCATCAGGGGGAGGACAGCCGGGACAACTGTCCCGGGCCCGAACCTAATGGGGGCCCACCGATACTTAAGGTGCATACACACTATACCATTATCTGAAAGATCTGGAAGTTGGAATGAAATTCTGGTAATGGATGAGAGCAAATGGTATTGTCAGTTGCTCTCATCCATTACCACATTTTCATTCCAACAGCCAGATCTTTCAGATAATCAGTCAGATAATTGTATAGTGTGTATGCACCTTAACTTAGCTATGTAGCAGCAGGTATCAGCGGTATCCTTGCCGATACTTGCAGTTCAGAGCTATTTAGTAGCCAGCCAATGCGCAGGGAAGTTCTTCCCCGATCACCAGCCCGCTGCTAAAGTGTGTCTGTCGGGCCACGCCCCTATGTGACGTCATCAAGGACGTCACATGGGGTGCGGGGCCCCGCGGCTGGACCACGGGCCCCGCATGGGATGACGGCGGGCCTGGCCAGATTTACTAAGCTTCAGGTTTGGAAAGTGGAGATGTTGCTCCTAGCAACCAATTAGATTCTAGATCTCATTTAACTATTGCATACTAGAGAATGCAAGCTAGAATCTGATTGGTTGCTAAGGGTAAATCTGGCCAGTGGAGTGTTTTAGTGTGAGTCACCTAGCCCTGGTCACTCTCCTCGCACCTTTGGGTTTACGATTGCTGATAACTACCTTAAGTGTGTCATAGCTAATTAAAATGGGGACGGCTCAGAAATCGGATACAGCAGAGGGGGATTAGCACACATATCACTCCGCCAACAGTTCCCAGTACGGAAGTCTGAATCCAGATATTTGCTAGTCCTACAAGATTTCATTAAGAGCCTCTGCATAGATATCTTCTTCCAATTTGAACCCCAGAATCAATGTTTTAAATTAGATGACCAGTATGATCAATAAACTGCATTTCTTAATTACCTGCCTGTTTCCATGAGTAAGGGAAAATGGTCATTTTATAGGATATTCCATGCATTGCATTCTCTTCCACACAATGTATATATCCTGCTTAAGTCAGGTAAAGGAAACTATACCAAATACTAGTTTCTTTCTCAATGCCTCAGTGATTGCTGTATGTTCAGACTGAGCACAGACATTAAGGGGCAGATGCATTCTAAGTGTCACCACAGCAGAGGATCATGTAATGTATATCTAAAGCATTTTAAGGCTATTAAGTGATAAATACATAATTGAAAGAACTATATTTGAATTGGAAATCAGTCAATAAAAGGACACTACAACAAACCCATAATCTGTCTGACTAATTAATCCAACTTGACTCGTAATTATACCCTACCTCCTTCTAGGATTATTCACATTGTGAAATAGGGACAGCTGAAAAGCTACATTCGGTCCCTGTTTCGGATGTAATACACCGCAAAAGTTTTTTTATGAATAGGTGAGTATGTGATTCGAATACTCACCCATTCATTTTCAGAAAAGCCGCCAGCGCCGTCGCCGTCCAGACCACCGGAGAGGGGAGTAACAATCCCTGGGGATTTAGGGTTAGGCTGGGGGGGATTTAAGGTTAGGCTGCAGGGGGAGGGGGGCACTTAGGGTTAGGCTGCAGGTAAGGGGCTTAGGGTTAGGCTGTGGGAGGTGACTTAGGGTTAGGCTGCAGGGGGGGTTAACTTAGGGTTAGGGAGTGGGATTGCTTACCATTCGGAGCACCGTGTTCGGCGCTCCGAGGATCGATTGCTATGCCTCGTCGAAATAGGGCTGTTCGCTACGGGGACCCACACTCCTAGGTTACCTCCCATATTACATTTATTTATTTTGCTCAGAGAATGAGGGGCGGGGGTGGAGATAGTACATTCGTCTGAATAGAGTGACCAGCATCTGTGTCACTTTTGTTTTGTTTTGTTTTTTACTTTTTTGGAAAGTTGTACAAAATGTCCAGAGATTTTACAAACATTGGGCCTGATCCAGAGCAACGCTTCGGAGCGAATTTATCTGTGGCGGAGACGTAAAATTGCGTATATTTGTAAATACTGCGCATGCGCACCATAGAAAATACGCTCAATAGCGTAGCGTAATTGTGAATGTATGGGCCATTCACGTATGTGTCACGTAAATACTTACGTGTGGGCGTGCCAATTTTACGTGCATCCAAAATACATCTGAAATACGTGAAGTAGGCGGGGGGTTGTATTTAAAGTGTACAGTATGGGCGTGCTTAGCTGCGTAAAGTCGTCTAGCCCATACGTACATGTGCGTATGACTGCGGTTATGTTGGAAAAAGTTAAGGTAGGGTTTGGAAAGCGTATCTTGACCAAATACGTACGTTCAAGGGGTGTGCCGAGGGGAGTGTAACGAATTTACGTGCACGAAAATACGCTACGCGAATAAACGTACGGCAAATGTAGTTCTGGATCTACCCCATTAAAGCTAACTAATATACATAACATTAAAGCTAACATATATACCTAACATTAAAGCTAACATATATACCTAACATTAAAGCTAACATATATACCTAAAGATAACATATATACCTAACATTAAAGCTAACATATATACCTAATATTAAAGCTAACATATATACCTAAAATTAAAGCTCACATATATACCTAAAATTAAAGCTCACATATATACCTAAAATTAAAGCTCACATATATACATAAATATCAGTTAAATAAACTTGGATGTGTACAATTTAATTTAATCACTTAAATAACCTATATTACGGAGATACCTTCCTTTAATATAAGAATTCTAACTTTCTTCAGTATAAAACACTTATCATAATACAATTATCGGGAGGGGGAAGACGCCCTAGCTGGCTATTATCAGGCTGTGCTGCTGGCCAGAATAATAGATTGGTCCAGGGAGGAAAAAGATAAGCAATGGGTACACTTGGAGGGCCAGATATTGCAGATGCCCACGCGACTGGTAACATGGGCTATAATGCTTAATCCTATTTGTCATCCCACAATCTCTCCTACCTTAAATTGCTGGAAGCGTATGAAAAATGATTCACTGATCTCATCTCCTAATTCCCCTATGCGTACTTTTCTATCCAACACCAATAATCCCACAACACTACATTTTTCTACTTTTACCAAATGGCTGGATGCGGGAGTCTTCAGGGTAGGCCGGGCCAAGTACGTAGTTTTGCAAGTGTTTGCCGGGAGTGGGACCTCTCATCCAACGAATACTGGAAATATATACAAATCTACTATTTTTTTTACAATCGACATAAACTGAACCAGTCAGTCCTAACACACTTTACTCCCTATGAGAAACTGTGTACATCTCCTACCTCTCTGACACGCAATCTCATTATTATATAAACTGGTTATCAGGTCTTGGTACCCGGATTTACAGACCTTCACTAGAGAGTGGTAGCGAGACCTTTGGGAGTCTTTCACTGAGGAAGATTGGGAAAAGATATTCCGTTGTACATTCTCATCCTCACAAAGTATCTCCCTTCTAGAGACACACTATAAATTAGTGTCCAGATGGTACTGATGCCCTACTACCTTACATCGGATCTTCCCTGAGGTACCTAGCCTATGATGGAGGTGTTCTGAGTTTCCAGGCACCCTCTTACACATCTAGTGAGAATGCCCAAAGATCAGACCTTTTTGGGAAAAAGTTTTTGAGGTGACCCAACTAGTTCTGTCAGGGGAAGTCCCAACAACACCTTTCCTCTGGTTGCTTAACCAATTTCAGGGTTCATCCTCCACATTTAAAAAATCTATTCTACACCACTTTATTGATGCGGCTAAAGCTGTGATCCCTGTTAAATGGCGCTCACCTCAACCTCCTACCATCAAGGATTGGGTGGATAGATTGGATTTTTTCATGGCCATGGAAGATATGACCTCTATCGGAGTAGAAGAACGTGCTAGGTTTAATAAAATTTGGTACATCTGAATAGAGTTTAAATCCAGAGATCAATTCAAGAGCCTAGATCTGTGAGGCTAAAAGATGAAAATGAAACGGAGTAAGCTTAAACTGAAGAACAGGGAAGCGGGAAGTTTGGGTAAAATAGAGTATATACGGGTACTCCCTTTGGAAATGCTTTCATTGTATTTTAATTCTCAGTCAAATAGATGAGATTTAATTCTTACACTTATGATAATCATGGTACATACACCTTCCTTCTCTCCTCCTTCTTTTTCCACCCTTGATTTTATACTTTCCCCCTTTTCTCTTCTTTATCATTAATGTTTGTGCTTGATATCTCATTCTATAATGCCAGCAGAAATAATTTTCACTGGAAGTGACTGTATGCTCTTGGGTTGTTATTACCCTATTTCATCAATAATGTAGAGATTGGTGGTTTAATTCCAATTTTATATCTTTATTAATGCTTTTTGATTATTGTGTCTCTGCTGTATTTACTATATTGTTGTAAAACTCAAACAGATTACAAAAAAAAATAACATAATACAATGTTCTATGTATCAGAAAGCTGAGTGACCTCAATTCTAAGGAAACTGGAAAGCTGTTCTCAGTAGATATTTAGAGTGTTGTGGTAGCATATTAATATGTGGTAGCCATGTTAGACCTCATGAACCCTGCAGTCTTGTCCCAAAAACCTTGTGTCTTAGAGCATAACTATAGGCAATATAAAAGGTCTGTTTCCTGACATATAAAGCATTTGTAGTCAGGTGAGCATCCTATTCTGAACCATTTTGGTGTTAGGAATCCCCTGTAGTTGCTCGATATTAATGCCCTTTCCATTTTTATTGTAGTGCTCGGTATCTCTGGATGTGTTATGGATGGAAACTAGCTCAGGTGGTGCAGGGCTTGAAGTACTATCCAATAAGCCAAGTTTCATACCGGAACTCTAGAGAACCCAGGACCCGCAGCTCAGAGCCTGCTGCCCCAAAACTTACAGCCCAGACTTAATGATTCTGGGGCTGGAAAGAAGAATAAGACTCCCCTCTTCCCCTTATAAATAATGGTCATCGAGAATGCACCTTCCCCCTTATCCTTGGAGACTAGATTAAAGGTGTGAAACCCCTCCTGGCTGGTCCATGCACAAGGTACATGAATGAGCTGGGAAAGCCCTCTGCAAACCCAATGATATGCATGTAACCCAGTGTATCCTCTGTAACATCTTATCACTAGGACCTCTGACCAGCATTTTAATCAGTCCTTCCAGGGGCTGCAAGAGCAATAAAACTTCATCCTGACTTCTGCCTGCTTTATCCTGTGACCAACACTCTAATCCAATCCTTGGCTGTCCTGAAGTGAATCCAGTAAACAGCAAATTACATTCTGATAGCTATTTACAGCCTTAATCCATTTTGGACGGTTCAGGGGGACATCAGCCAGACACCTACAATGGGCGTGTGGCAGCTATGACAGCCGATAGGTGCAGGCAAAGGAGCATGATGGTGGCAACGACAATCTCCTACAGCACAGCGGGAGAAGCCAGCAAGTATCGGTTAGTGACAGAGGGAACCCATACACCCAAGGTGTAGGAGCTACAATGTAATAAATTGGGATAAATTCTTACCTTTAAGCTATTACTGGCTGTGGGCTCCATTAAAAGGATTTTATTTACCCTTTCCCGGGAATGCAATGGGCAACATTATGACGTCACACCAGTGCCACGCTTCGCCCCCTTGCCTTCGGGCGCCAGGGATGAACTTACACCCTGCACCAATGCAAAATGTAGGCAATGTCCAAACCTAGGAAAAAGCCTCTTTTACAGAAGCCTGGATCGGGTCCTATGACTGTATATGGCAATGCATGTGCACTGTATGCACAGTCACCTTATGGATTAAGAAACGCTGGAGAATGTGCATTCATGTTCTATGCTGTAATTTTAGCTTTCATGCAGAGTTTGTCTTTCAGTGCAGTTTGTTGTGGAACACACATCAAATAAAACATGTCTGCTGTTAATAACAACAGAGCCAGACCTCACTATAGAAACATAGAAAGTGACGGCAGATAAGAGCCACATGGCCCATCTAGTCTGCCCATTTGTTTATTCAAACCTATACTGACCCTAGACCCTATTTACCATCAATTTGGTTTACAATTTAGGATACCCTTATATTTATCCCAAGCATGTTTAAATTGTTCTACTGTATTAGCCTCAACCACCTCAGATGGGAGGCTATTCCACTTATCTATCACCCTTTCAGTGAAGAAATTTTTCCGCACATTTCCTTTGAATCTACCACGCTCCAGTTCATATACATGCCCTCGTGTTCTATTACACCTTTTCTTTTGAAAAATGGTACCCTCCTCTAGCTGGTCACAACCCTTGATGTATTTGAAAGCTGCTATCATGTCCCCCCTCTCCCTTCTCTGCTCCAAGCTATACATGTTTAGTTCCTCTAGCCTTTCTTGGTATGATTTGTTACACTGGCCATGGACCATTTTAGTTGCTCTTCTTTGCACAGTCTCTAATGTATTTATGTCTTTCTGGAGATATGACCTCCAGAACTGAACACAGTATTCTAGGTGAGGGCGTACCAATGATTTATAAAGGGGCATCACTACTTCCCTCTTTCTGCTACTAATTCCTCTCCCTATGCAACCAAGCATCTGACTTGCCTTTCTCATTGATTGGCTACCTTTAAGTCACTGGAAATAATGACTCCTAGATCCCTTTCCTCCTCTATGAAGCACACAATGAACACAGGGTCTGATCACGCTCTCCCTTTCTTCTTCTGCCTGCATTCCTGTACAACTCCATGTGAATGTACCCACCGAGCCCTATTTTAAGCTCTATTCTGCTCTGGTAAATGCTGGGTGTTATCTCTACCCTTTTCTGGGGATGCCGCCTGCACTATTTTTGTACAAAGAATGGAGTGTTTAAATTAATTTCTATTAAAATAAAGACATTTTATGAATTCATTAAGCTGCATTAAGAAAAAAAAGTCACCCATACTCTACATATGGGTCTTATTGTACCATGTCTGTGGTGTGACACTGGATCTATTATGTTGAAATAAGATTTAGCATCTTCTTACTATTATTACAGTCATTCCACAGAGAAAGAACAACTACAGTGAAACTTATAACAAACTACTGTACTACTATATGTTATTTATTTTGGCCCCAATACAAGACCGGTGGAAGTCGCCACTGCAAAGTTGGTCTTTTAGAAGTAGAGACAGCTGAGAGCTAATTTTCGTCTGTTTCTATTTCGAAAAGGCAGCAATTTTCTAATATTTTGTTTAGAATGGATAAGTATTCCTATCGGCATATTACCCATTCATTTTTGGTTAAGCCACCGCACACGTGATGCGCCGATTGGAGAGGGGAGTAACACTCTCTGGGTAGTTTTAGGGTTAGGCAGCGGGGAAGGGAGGGTTAGAGTAATGGAAGGGGAGTGTTAGGGTCTAGAGTAATGGAAGGGGAGTGTTATGGTCAGGCTGCAGGGAGGGGAGTGTTAGGGTCTAGTGTAATGGAAGGGGAGTGTTATGGTCAGGCTGCAGGGAGGGGAGTGTTAGGGTCAGGCTGCAGGGAGGGGAGTGTTAAGGTCTAGTGTAATGGAAGGGGAGTGTTATGGTCAGGCTGCAGGGAGGGGAGTGTTAGGGTCTAGAGTAATGGAAGGGGAGTGTTAGGGTCAGGCTGCAGGGAGGGGAGTCTTAGGGTCAGGTTACGCGGAGGGGAATCTTAGGGTTAGGCTGCAGGGAAGGGAGTCTTAGAGTTAGGGTAAGGGTTGGGGTTAAATTCATACTTACCATTCAGGGCAGCATCTGGATCATAAAATAAATCCAATTTTGCAATCTGCGCGTGTACACATCCGAAAGACCTGATCGTAACGCAAACAGCTTCAAACAGGGCAATTGAATTGCACTAACATGGGCAGGGCTTAGTATTGTAAGATACAGTGTACGCATGCTATTGTTCTAGTTTTACTATCTGCTGCCATTTTTTAAACAAGTCAGAAAACTTAAAAAGGTAAGGAACCGGGTCAGTAATCCATGCGAACTGGTTAGTAAAGTGCATGCACGGATAGATACTATAGTAAAACCAGACTTCTGAGTCCATTTCACAATTATTTAATAGTATATATGTAATACATTTATATAAATAGTAAATAAATCTGGAACTAGATTGGTTTACAAAATTAAAAAATTGCATGGGAGACTCTGCACTGCCATCTGTTGGTCACAAGTACTGTAGCAGCAACATGATACAGGATTATTCAATAAGGTGGAAATTTAGGACCTGATTCAGAGATTGAAAATAAGAGAGGAAAGTTACTCCTGGTCAAAGCAATGCTTATTTCAGGGGGAGTCAAGTTAGTTGTATTCTTTGCATGCAGGGATATATCTTTAAATTTCTAACTGCACAAAGATACTGTGGGTCCCCGTAGTGAACGGCCCTATTTCGATAGGGAGATTCACGCCCAGTACGGTAAGCAACCCCACTCCCTAACCTTAAGTCACCCCCCCCCCAGCAGCCTAACCCTAATTCACACCCACACAGCCTAACCCTAAGTCCCCGGCGAGTATTACTCACCTCTCCGATGGTCTGGTCCGGTGGCAGCGCTGGCGGCTTTTACGAAAATGAATGGGTGAGTATGTGAATCACATACCCACCCATTCATTTAAAAAAAATTATGCGGTGTATCACATCGAAATAGGGACAGTCGAAAAGAAACTTTCGGCTGTCCCTATTTCACAATGTGCAACGGAGCGGGGACTCGCAAAGGCTATTTACCATCCTAAAAATAGGATGACTACGGTACTATAATCAATACCTTAAGAAACTACTAAACAAAAAAAAACTAAAACCCAAAAGTAATACTGTGCACTGACACAATATAGTACAACTTAAACAGTACCTTATTAAATTATATGCAATAGTACTATAGCAATATAAAGCTCCACTCTTTAATGCAGTGTTTACAGATGGAATAATGGACTACATTCACCACTAATATGTTGAATTTAACACCCTCTCTCCAATGCTTTGAACTTCTATAATTGGCTTTGTGTTTGGAAAGGAGATACTTTCACTGTAGAAATACAAAGCAATAGTGTTGCATATTAGAAACATTTGATGCACCATTATGTGCTAAAATTGCTTAGAAAGGTCATTTCCATTATGTATATTGCTATACAGCACATAGCAAAGCTTACAGGAATGCACAGCAGATAAAGCCGCTGGTATCACCAGAAGCTGGAGGGAGAAATATTATTTATACATCAAGCTTGTGGCCTAGCATTTATCCACAGGGTGTTTTTTTTTATTACATCAAACACAACATACCACTGCAATGATAAAGAAAAAAAAACCCTGAATTATTTGAAGATAAAATTCCCTTGAAAACCTGGTTATTGCAGGGTGGTGATGTGAAAGCGGTATTAGAGTTTGGTTTTCAGTTTAAATAGAAATGTTTGAGGAGACAAATATATGGTAACCCAAAAAGCCATATCCAGTTATGGTTTATTAGTATTAGTTTATTAGTATGCCTTGTTACACTACTCTGCAAAAGTAAAAAAAACAATACAGAACAAAGGAAAAAATATGCTGAAAAATAATACTAGTAATTAATAACTAATACTGTAAAGAGCATGGAACAGATCCAGACCTAAGTTCTTTTTACGTTCGTTGGCGTAGTGTATTTATGCTATCGTAAGTACTATGCACTCCGCTCGCTCGTACGGAATTTACTTGTTTTACGTTTGCCAAACCCTACTTTTAACTTTTCCAAGCAAAGTACTGACGCACGTAATGCATTGACGTACGTAACGGCCTAATCCGACCCACACTGTATAATTCAAATGCCCCCCTCCGCCTACAAAGCGTATTTCCGGGTGTCGTATAGATGATCCGCCCCTTCGTTCGTATGTACGTTGAAGTTACGTACGATCAGTTACGTTGCTTAACATCTTCTGCGCGCTTGCGCAGTACATACAAATTAGCGATTTTATGACAGCAGCTAGCGTATGTAGCTTTGGATCTGACCCCATGTGTATAGAACATTAAAACATTTTAAAAATACTCTGAAAGGTGAACTAAACTGCTGGCCCTTACCATACCTTCCCTTCATGTCTGTGCGGAAATCAATTAGTAGAAACTGTCATATAATACAAGGCTTCAGAATGTAGGAGCCAGCCCAAAAACCTAGCAGTCGGGTTATTTTTTAGACAAGCTATTTATATGGTGGTCATGTGAGTAATATATATAT
>WWET01004060.1:4193-17606 GCA_011038615.1 Limnodynastes dumerilii
ATGTTCGCAGGGGGCTCAGATGGGGGGGGGGGTCCTCTTCTAAGCCAGCTTCCAAAAGACCTTCAGGCCCACCTTTAATACTGCTCGACAATAAGGCCTTCCTGTGGGATGTGTGGGACTCCGCTAAAGAGCGTATTAAAAAAGGGCTGTTTGTCCCAAAAGGGAGTATGGGCGAGGCCAGCGAGTATATAGACCTGTGGAGGTACTTGCACCTGCTTCAGGGAGGCAACCGCCTAAGCAGGTTTATAGCGCGAGTATGATGAGCATCACATGACATGGAAATTTGGATGGACCTGGTTCAATCCCCTAAAGAGGAACTTCTAGCCCTACCCACGCGTAAGCCACAGCATTCCTTTCGGTCAATCGCTCCTAACGGCAACAAAGGAAATTGCTACACGTTTAACAATGCGCGCTGCACCAGGGGCTCCACATGCAAGTACAAGCACTTGTGCTCACGGTGCAGAGCTCATAACCCAGTCAAAGATTGCCACTCCTTCGTCAGCTCTTTTGGGTGCAGTACCCAGCAGAACCTTAGAGATTTGCCCCCTCTTCCAGGAATGGCTGCGCAAAGCCCACTCCCCCATTAACCTAACCACAATGGTGCCATGGTTGTCCATTTACCCTTTGCGACTTTATTAAATGGTTTTCGTTATGGTTTTAGGTTGCCCGTTAAGGGCCTTGTAATAGGTGCTTGCGGTAGGAACTTGAAATCCGCTAGACAGTTTCCTTGGGACCTTTTAGAAAAGATCACTAATGAGGTGCATTTGGGCCACATTGTGGGCCCCTTCGAGACTCCTCCTATTGCGAACCTCGTTCTCTCACCAGTGGGAGTGGTTCCTAAAAAGACCCCAGGAAAATTTAGGCTCATCCAACACCTGTCATATCCAGCCGGAGCATCCGTTAATGACGCAATTTTCTTTTGAATCCGGCGAAATTAGACGTCGACTTTCGCTGCATCCTGAATCGTTCCAGTTCATGGGATTCAGGTTGCCTTAGGGATATTTTAATGACCGCTGCTTCCCCATGGGATGCTCTATCTCATTCTCCCTATTGGACACATTTAGCTCTTTCCTCCACTGGTGCATTGGAGTTGGGACTAAGCACCCCCCCCTGACGCACTCTCTGGACGATTTTCTATTCATCGGACCTCCAAAGTCTGAATCATGCGCCCAGGCCCACTTTTCAGCCAGGGCGTTTTTTTGGAGCCATTAGCTTAGTTAGGCATTTAGGGCCAGATCCAGAACAACGCTTGTGAGCGAATTTACGCGTGGCGGAGACGTAAAATCGCCTTTTGGTAAGTACTGCGCATGCGCACCATAAAAAATACACTCAGTAACGTAGCATAATTGTGAACGTATGGGCCATTCACGTATGTGTCACGTAAATACTTACGTGTGGGCGCGCCAATTTTACGTGAGTCCAAAATACGTCTGAAATACGTTAAGTAGGCGGGGGTTTGTATTTAAAGTGTACAGTATGGGCGTGCTTAGCTGCGTAAATACGTGTTGTCCATACATACGTGTGCGGATCACTGCGGTTACGTTGCCAAAAGTTAAGGTAGGGTTTGAAAAGCGTATCTTGACAAAATACGTACATTCAAGGGGTGTGCCTAAGGGAGTGTATAGAAGGTACGCACATGAAAATACGCTACGTGAATAAACGTACGGCAAACGTAGTTCTGGATCTACCCCTATGTGTCTACTAGCAGCTGCAACCTCGCCCATCTTTCAGAAGCTGTTGGAAGTGTCAAAAATCTGACTTCTGTATCTAGTCAAGTGCATTCCGATATGATTGTATGCAGTGATGTAACTGTAATTGGTGCAAGGGTGTGGCTGCTACCAGGCCCTGGGGAAAGGAGGGGCCCATGGCACTGCCCATCCTGCACTCATGGAACATCGCCTCTTTTCTTTGAGGCCTGCGATATGCATAGTGGGTGGAAAACATAATAGTTATCACAGAGTAAGAGCGTTCCAAAGCCCTTTCGATCCACCATTCCATACATGGGCCTTCCGTATGCAGAGACATAAGGTAGGGTCCTGCTGTGTGAGGGGAGACATGCACTCTCCTAGCACGTATGGAACTATGGATCTCACATAGCGTACATTAGCCTCGGTTGCAGAGGCTGATGTACAGAATTGAAGCCCAGTTCTGTATTCGGCCCAAAGTTATTAAACTAATAAGCATTTTTTTAACTGCATATATAGGCTATTTACCTGTTGATTCAATGTTGATTATATCACTTGTATAAAAGCTTTTATTATGTGTTTGTGTTTATTATCTGCTAGAAAATATTGTCTTTATATAGTTCATTTACAATACTTAATTAATCAAAATCTTTTGATATTTAATATTTTAATGTGCTAAGTTTTAGCTTCTTTCCCCCCATGAAAATAGTCATATAGTATTGCAGAATAGTTTCAAATTGGGGTAGTTTGAGGCTTTTATGTTAGAATTATTGTAACTTATGTTCTTCAGTATGAGTAGAAAGTTAAAATGTCATTTTTTTTTAAAAACAAACAGTGAAAAGCAATCTGAACAAACAAATTAATTATTGTATTTCATGATCAAAGAGGTTTTTAATTAGCTTTCTCTGCACAACCCCCCCCCCGACCCAATATCAGTTCACCATGGTACTAAAAAGCTGCTTACGGGGGTTTGAACCTGTGAACCTGGGCACTTCACGATATGGGACACTAAAAAAATACATTAGGGTAGTTAAGGCTTAGTGGTGTTCAGTGTAGCAGTAATAGTATAAGTATAAGGCAATGCTCGAGTCAGAGTGAATGAGAAT
Organism: Limnodynastes dumerilii; assembly: GCA_011038615.1. Lineage (NCBI taxonomy): Eukaryota > Metazoa > Chordata > Amphibia > Anura > Limnodynastidae > Limnodynastes > Limnodynastes dumerilii. The sequence goes on from WWET01004060.1 coordinate 6,985, forward strand.
TTAATTTGCCTGCCTTCGGGGGGCACAAGGGGCGTTTCTCCTGCCCTTTCCCCCATATCGGGGTGTCTGACTGTGGTCACCCTGGGGGTTTTCAGGAGCTGTCCTCCCCTCGTTGGTTCATTCTGGCTCGTGGTACCTGTTACTCCCTTCTCCTCCCTTCTTTCCCTCTGGCTTTCCTTCGCCCCTTGTTTTTTGCCAATTCCTACATCTATTAAATTTACTTTCTTTGTTATATTGTGGTACGTTACTCACATTGATATGTGTTAAATTTTGTTTTACAGGTCCAGGCTTGCAAGATCGTCGTGCCTTAGTTATAGGCCATTCCTTTATATATTGTGCAAAGGAGCTTGTAGATAGGCAAGGGCCCGTTTGGGAAATCCCCGGCTGGGATATAGACTGGTTGGGGGTTAGGGGGATGCAGTGGGACTTATTGATGCCCTTATTTAACTCAGTAGTGACGCATTATGGGCTTCCCGACTGTCTCATCATCCATTTAGGTGGGGACGATTTGGGCCACACTAAGTCCTGTATGTTGGAGCGCGCGGTTAAACGTGACTTGTCTCTGATCCTTACATCATTCCCCACTCTTACGGTTTTTTGGTCTCGCATTATTCCTAGGAGATCGTGGAGCGGCCCCGGGTTCATTCAAGCCATAGACAAGGCCCGTAAGAAAATGAATAGGACACTAACTAAGTTTGTAGCTTCCCTCGGGGGTAGGCCAATTTGTCACCCTGAAATATCGCACCTTGACCAGTCCCTATATACACAAGACGGGGTTGACCTTTCAGACAAGGGTATGAGCATATTTCTTAACAATCTTTTGGGGGCTCTGCGGGAATTTTCAGGTGGCGGGCGGTAGTAGCTGTAGGGCCCCCCCGCCTTGGCAGTAGCAGTGGAGGAGTCAGCAACTGTGGGCACATGGGAAGGGATCGAGTTTAGGCATGCTGCGGCACGCCCTTGGAGGTATATCAGGTATGCCAAGCCCAGTGGCCGGTGCCTGGTCTGCCGGCGTGGTACCCCCGTGCCGTGCAAACCAATAGGGATTAGTGCCCATATTATACTATGTCCTTGTAGCGTCGAGGGCATGGGCTGTCTATCCTTTTTGGTAACCGGTGGCGAAGCTGATTCCTCCGCCTGCTATTTACCATTTTCCATACCCTAATGTTTATAGCCTATTCCAATTTAATAAATCTATGCCACCTTTTAAAATACATTTAAGGTCTCAGTCTCAATTATTTCATAGGTGGTGTGCGTGGTGTGTGCAGAATGTCAGTCTAAACCATTTAGAAAGTTTGAGAGTGCTGAGGTGTCTTTTTTGTATTTATATAAGAAAACCGAGCACTAATTAAGTCTGAGGTTGAATAAACGACGAGATGGGCCACAATACACAGCAGGCATGTTAATAGGATTGCTCTAGAAGTTGTATGGATTGTTCTGGAAGATGATAACATTAGGTTTATGATTGGTTGGGTTGGAAATGGGAGTGGAGTTTGGGTCAGGTGGTCAATGTTTCATATTTCAGTGTGTGGTTTGTTCCTCCTCTTTTTCTGGAGAATCTTTGGATGGATAAGTGCTGTCTGTGCTTTTGTCTGTTGTTTTTTCAGTGGTTTTATTAGAAGTGTCTTTCTTAAATGTCTTTGCTTTTGCCTTTCTTTCCCCTTAGGTACTTTTGTCTCCCACTCTCTTTTTCTCTTGTCTGTATTTTGTTCTTTATTTTCCTTTTCTGTCTCTTTATTTTCGTTGGTGGTGTAATAGTTTTTAATTCTTGCCATGTCTGGTCGCCCTGCGTGGTCCCGCTCTGTTCCCCGTCGCTTCTTGGATCCAGAGGACCTTGGAGTCATTGGCGGGCAAAGGCAGACGTGCGGCAGTCTCCTGCTGCAAGGAGGAGCCGGGTGCGCTGGTACTTGCGCGTGCACACGTCCATCTCAAGCCACGCTCTTGCGCGACAGTGTGGTTTCCCTGGCGCGTTTGACGTTAATCAGCCTGTGCCGGAAGTTGGGGCTCCAAATATGGCAGCCCCTATGCATCCGAGGGGTCAGCAGCTAAGAGGTGCAGGAGCTGTCAGCTCCTCGTTACTGAGGCATGTCAGAGGAAGTATGGCTGACAGTGGACAGCTCTTGGTTACAGGGGCGATGCTCCGGCAGCCTGTGGTGGCATTTCAATGTGGCAGGTTTGGGGGCAGGCAGCGGAGTGGGGGCAGTTGTGGAAGAGGGGCCAGAATTGAATCAGCTCTGGGACATACTGTAAGGGGTACTGTGTCTGCTGGGGGCAGAGGTACTGATAAGTGCAGTGATGACATGGGGCTTAGTATTATTGATAAACCTTTGTTGGTCAGTTGAGTTTTGCTGTTGGGGGATCTAATACTTTGTCACTGCATGGTATGATGTCTTATTTGGCTAATTTGGGAGAGTTGGAGGAGGACCCCTTAGACAATGAGCAAGAGACTGGGTGGTCTGACCAAAGTGTGAATTTTCTTCCTGATATACTGATTGGGAATCGGCAAGTTCCTTTCTCTTCTGTCTAGCCGGTTGGGGGAGTGCAAGGGGCTGTATCCAATTCTCAAGTATCTTCAGCTCCTCAGTGTTATATCTATGGTTTCTCCAATAACCTTTCTCCTGCTAACTCTGAATCCGCATCTCAGTGGCCTTTTCCTCCTCCCATATTGCAATCATGGTCCTGGCCTTACTTTCCTCCTTTAATTCAGCAAACACAGCTTTCCTATGGGATGTTTCCAGTATTAACAGTTCCAGCAGGTCCAACGCAGTCTCAGAGTGGTGATAATTTTGTTCCTTGGTCATTTACTTTGTCACAGTCAGTGGTATCGGATCAACAGGTTCAGGCTGGGGCTGTATGAGGTTCTTAAGGGGTTAGCAGGAAGCGCGGTAGAAGTGATGTAGCTGTGGTAGTTCCCGGTCCTAATGCTGTTACTGTTGCAGAACAGAATATTCCCTATTCTGTGGCGGTCCAAGAAGGAGTTGAGTCGGCAGTGGCGAAGGTGGATCCATTGGAAGGCACGTGTCGAGCAACAGACGCAGTGGTGCTTCAGTCTGTGTCCAGGTCAGCTACTGGGATCGATCCAGGTGAGAACACTGCTGATAATGTTGTTGAGGGGGATGAGGGTTCACAGGCTAATGTTAGCTCTAGTATTGACTCGTCCGCATCTCAGATTTGTCCGGCGAAAGTTGTAAGATTACTTTTAAAAACCCTTAGGAACTGAAATAGGGGCGGTAGGAGCAAAATCTGGGGGGAAAGCGGTGGCCAAGTCACTGCAATACCATGCACTGACACTCCCCTCGGATGATCGTAAAAAAACCATGCCTTACGCTCACCGAACCCTACCTTAACTTTTCCTTTTGTTAGTACGCTCATTCAACTAACGCGCTGTTCGTAATAGGCTAAGCACATCTATACTGTACGATTTAAATGCCTCCCCCGCCTACATTTCGTATCTACATCGTAATTTCAGCTTCCGTAAAATAAACACGCCCATTCTTTCGTTAATAATGCAAAGCTTAAGGCCGCCTGATTCTCAGCTACGAAAACAAAGTTACGACAGGAAGTAGTCACTGGGCGCATGCGCAGATCGTATTTACTGGCGATTTTACACTTACGATCGCCGTAAAAACGCACTCGAGCGTAGGTCTGGATCAGGCCCAAAGGCACTCAGGCAGGAAAGGAGGCTTTATCGGCAGCCAAGGCTAAATGGGGTATGGGTGAGGATGCCTATAGGTCGTTTTCAAATTGGGTAGGGGGTTTTTGGCTTTTGTTCAGGGTGTTATCTTGAGTCTAGGCCTACGGAGTAATTCTACGTTATTTGCATTTAATCCATGACCTGCATGCTAATTCTAAGGCAGGCTACGTCGAGCTTTTTAGAAAAACCAAGATGGGACCAAAAACATAGACTTTTTTGATAGTGACATGCTCTACAATCCTTTCGTAAATTTGGACAGCAAACCAAGGGCTTTAATTTCTACTCTCAAAAAGGCAAATGTTTTGCCTTCAACAATTCAAGTGCACTTGAGGTCAAATTGTAAATACAAGCACTTATGCACAAAATGCAGGGGTTCTCATGTAGCAGAAGAGTGTAGAAGATAGGTCAGTGCAGGCGTTAAGTCTACCCCAAATAATATGTAAGTTAAGGAAGGCTTCTTCCCCGGTTAAGTTACAAGCTCTGATTCGTTGGCTAGATATTTATGTTAATCGGGAGGATACCAGTTTGTTGTTTAATGGTTTTAACTTAGGTTTTAAGTTGCCTATTGTGTGGTTGCTTGATACGTGATTTAGGAGGAATTTAAAATCCGCTCGTCTTTTACCTGAGGTGGTTTTGCAAAAGGTTTTAAAGGAGGTAGAGTTGGATAGGATGTTGGGCCTCCCATACCGTACTCAGTGATTTTGCTGGTGGGGGTGGTTCCAAAGAAGGCTCCTGGCAAGTTTCGTTTGATCCAGCACTTATCTTACCCCGAAGGTTCTTCTGTTAATGACGCTATCGATGCTGCGGCGTGTTCTGTTAGGTATCAGCTTTTTGAACAGGCGTTGGAGTTTATGCGGTCTTGTGGACCAGGAGCACTTATGGGTAAGCTCAATATTGAGTCAGCCTTCAGGCTATTGCCTTTGCATCCTGAATCATTTATTTTTATGGGTTTTCGTTTGCCCGCAGGATTTTTTTGTGGATATGCCTATGTTCCATTTCCTGCGCTCTGTTCGAAAAGTTTAGTTCCCTTTTGCATTGGTGTATTCAAATTGGTGCACGTCACTATTGTATCGCTCACTATTTAGATGATTTTTTTTTTGTTGTTAGGAATGTTAAATTTTGCCTGCAGGGTAATCCCAATGGGGCTAGTGCGCTGCCATTGGTTAGAAAGGGCTACAGTAGGTGTTAAGCGTCCTCATCATTTTTGTGCAATTGTCCGGAGAATTTAGGGATGATATGGGTGTCTGGATCAATTTTTTTGTAGTCCTTTAATGGGGTATGGATTTGGCACTCTGCGGCATCGTCAAATGCTGATTTGGATCTTTTTACTGATGCTGCAGAAGATGCTGGTTTTGGAGCTTACTTCCAGGGTACTTGGTGTGCAGCCCCTTGGCCTCAGTCTTGGGTTGTTTCTGGTCTGACTGCTAACAAGTAGGTTCTTGAACTATTCCCTATTGTCGTGGCCGTTTAGTTGTGGGTGCATTCCCTTTTAGAATGGGAGTATAATATTTTGGTGCTACAATTTAGAAGTAGTTAAAGCAATCAATGGTCAGAGGGTGTCGTCTCCTCCGGCTGTCAGACTTCTTGGGTACTTGATTCTCAAATGTTTGCAGTTCAACATTGTTTTTAAAGCGAGCCATGTTCCAGGGGACTCTAATTGCATTTCTGATGCGTTGTCTCATTTTAATTGGTCGAAGTTTAGGGAGCTGGCGCCGAATGCATGTCCAGCAGGCCTTTAATGCCCCTGTCATCTTTGGCAGATAGTGCGGCCGGATTGGAGGCTTTATTGTTGGACTCCCTTGCTCCGGACACGTTGCGATCTTATAGGCAAGCTTGGGATCTTAGGGTTTCGTATAAAGCGGTACATGCTAAGCAAGGTAAGACTGATAATGTTTTGCTTATGCAATTGCTTTTGGCACTTTAAGGACGGCAAGTCCAAAGTGTCCATGTCTTCCCTTCTTGCAGGGGTTTCATATTTTGTAAAATTAAAAGGGGGGTGTTGATTTTACTAAGGGATTTTTGATTTCCAGGATTCTTAATGGGTGGTGGTCACGGACAAATAGAACTTTGGGAGATAAGAGGCAGCCTATTGATGGAATATATTGATTCGGATTATTAAAAAGGTTAGGAGTGTGGCTTTTAAAAATTTTCAAGTTCGTTTATTTAGAGTCGCCTCTTCCTTAGCCTTTTTGGGGGCTTTTCGTTTATCTGAGTTGGTTGCATCCGGTAAACACACTTTAAAATCTGGACCTTTAAAATCCTCTATCTCTTGTAAAATTCACATGTCCAAAACAGATCAAAGGGGTAGAGGTAGATGGGTAAGAATTCCACACCATAGTGATGCTGCAATTTGTCCTGTATCTTTGGCTGGTCAGTATTTATATAAAGGTCATCCTGGTGGCCCTAACCGGCTGGCACATTTAGATGGGTCACCGTTAACTCGTTTTCAATTTTTTTCTCGGTTTTGGGACGCTGCATGGGGGGAATTGGCTTGGACACTTCTTGCTATAGTTCGCATTTGTTTCGAATTGGCGCTACTATTGTGGCTGCGCTTCAGGGGCATTCAGCAGCACATATAATGGATTTGGGAGGTTGGAAATCTTTGCTATATTCGCATTTACAAGCTTCGCGGGGCAATGCAGTGAATCACAGTTGGTGGGGATATTATTATTGTTGTTTAGTGTTGAAGGGGCGTATTCAGAGAACCGTTTTCACGGCTAGTTGCGTGCGAATTTTAGGTATGGTTCAACTGCGCATGCTTAGTAACTTTTTTTTACGTACTTTACGTAGACGTGTAAGTGCCTCACGGATGTACATGTGAATCGCACTTGGCATCTCTGACGCGTGGAAAAAATTACTTAAAAGTGGGTGGGGGGAGCCATTTAAATGAAAGCTTGGAGTCACGTCGCACAGACGGTGGACGCGTACGCACGCAACTGCTCACGGAAAGTTACAAGTGGTCAATGGAGGGGGGAGTCACCGACTGCACGGCCACGAGAGTGGAGTGTCATGGGTGTGAGGGGGTTTGGCCTGCACCGGCCGTGCGTATATTTGCGTACCTTCATGGAAACGGTTCTCTAAATACGCCCCGATAACTTTAACTTTTGTTTCAGGTTTCTTCTCAGGTAAGAGTTTAGTTCGAGAGCAAGGGAGTTAAAGTGAGCTAGATCTGATCGCTCGCCTTCGGGGGGCACGAGGGGATTTTCTCCTGTTTTTTTCCCCCCTTAGTAGGGTCTCCTGATTAGCTATTGAAGGCTCTGTGGGTTTCAGGAGTTGTTCACCCTCGTTGGTTTCACTTTGATTCCATTTCTCTCTTCCCTTTCTTTTTGTGTCTTGCCCTTTGTTGTGGAGATTTTGTAGTGTGCTTTTTCCATTGCTTAGTCATTTTATTGACTTGTTTGTTTTTATTGCAGGTGTTGTGCCTCATGGCCGCTCGGCCTGGATCATTGGGCACTCGTACATTTTTTGGGCAGATCAGTTTTTTGAGAGGAATCCGTGTAGATTTGGACCCCTTGATTGTCAGATTGATTGGTGGGGGTTTCCAGGAATGAGATGGGAATTATTTTATATTTTGTTTTGTCGGCTGGTCCGGGAGTTTAGTCTTCCCGATTACTTAATTATTCATTTGGGTGGTGATGATTTGGGCCATATAACATCATGTGCCCTGGGTTTGGCTGTGAAACGTGATCTGTCGGCCATTCATTCCCTTTTTCCAAATTTAATTATTGTATGGTCACACATGATTCCAAGGCTAGTTTTCCATGGCCAGGGGTCTATTAAATGTATAGATAAGGCAAGGAAGCGGCTTAACTGGTCCTTGTCTAATTTTGTTAAAGGTTTGGGGGGACTTGTGGTTATGCATCCTCAATTACATTATGATCGCCCGGAACTTTATAGCACGGATGGCATCCATCTATCGGATATGGGCATGCAGATATTTATTGAGAGTTTGTTGGGGGTGCTGAGGGGTTGTTTAGTGACTTAAGAGTGCCACGCTTTGGCAATAGAGGTGTTGTGCCACCATATTTTGTGTTAGGCGCAGTTAAAAAAGAGTTGGGGAAGAAAATATCTGTTATCAGAGGCGCACCCTTCGAGTTATAGCATTGGTCGCCTGTCCCGCGACGGAACCTTGTTTGCCTCCTCCATATGAGAGGTGTGCACGTAAAGGGGGGAGCCGGAGGTATTTGGGGGTGGTGGGGGCACCTTGTGGTTGTCATTTAAGTTCCTGAGGTGACACTAACCTGCTATTTGCCACCTTGCTCAAACCTAAATTTTATAGTCAATTTAAAAAAATTCAACAATTCATATTTTCAATAAATGTATGTCCCCTTTTTTAAAAGCCAATTAAAGTTGTCGGTGTATTTCTTTCAGTGTATGTGTGGCTGTTGTGTGTTGTGGTATCAGCTGTTGAACGATTAATATCAGACATCGTAGTCTCTATAAAGCAAGGCTGCTCTGTCAGGGTCCGCTGCAGTCGTTCCTCTGTGGAATAGGTAAAATCTGCAGCTCGTCACTGTCATGGTGACATTAATGTCAGATTTGTCATTTTAATAGGAGATGACTTACTGTATGTTGCGTTTCTCGAGCTCCAGATGTCTAGTCCACAACATATGTGCCTCTGGCATGCATTGATGGCTTGGGACTAAATTTACGTCTGAGCAAATTCTAAATGCCAGACCGATATAATGTGAATTGCAACGCTTAGAATGTGACACGAGAGAGGCATCCTATGCTGAGACGCCAATGAAGAAGATATGCAACCATGTCTATGTTTCTGATAAGTCATTCCATCACAATGGAGCTGATCTGGAGTTTTTTCTGAAGCACTGACTAGGAGTAAACACCTATACTGTACACTGATTAAGAGAGCACACCTATACTGCACAATGACTGAGGGAACGTCTATACTGTACACGGACTAAGAGGAAATACCCATACTGTACACTGACTAAGAGGGAACATCTGTACTGTACACTGACTGAGGGAACACCTATACTGTACACAGACTAAGAGAAAACAGCTATACTGTACACTGACTAAGAGGAAATACCCATACTGTACACTGAGTAAGAGGGAACATTTGTACTGTACACTGACTGAGGGAACAACTATACTGTACACCGACTAAGAGACAACACCTATACTGTACACTGATTAAGAGGAAACACCTATACTGTACATTGACTAAAAGGAAACACCTATACTGTACGCTGACTAAGAGGAAACACCTACACTGTACACCGACTAAGAGGAAACACCTATACTGTACACTGATTAAGAGAGCACACCTATACTGTATAATGAGTGAGGGAACACCTATACTATACACTGACTAAGAGGGAATGCCTATACCGTACACTGACTAAGAGTTAACGCCTATACTGTACACTGACTAAGAGGGAATGCCTATACCGTACACTGACTAAGAGTTAACGCCTGTACTGTACACTGACTAAGAGTTAACGCCTGTACTGTACACTGACTTAAGAGTTAACGCCTGTACTGTACACTGACAAAGAGGGAACACCTATATTTTAAATATCTTCTCAAAGTACCTGTTATGACAGCCGGGTTCAATGATTGGACCGTGTGGTTGAAGCATAGAGCATATGACATCATAACTTACGACCATCGCATCGGGCGTGCTGTGTTACAACGAATTGTGAGATTGTCTTATTAAGGTCTGTTATCTTCTTATCTTTGCTCCATCTTTTCATTGCGATGTTTCTTGTGTATTTGCTGGCCACGATGAGCACTTCATGGTCCATTTCAGTCCTATGAGTGCTGGCTCAACACTTACGTGTCCAGAACCCTTCCTTACGTCCTCCGCAGAGGTCTGTGCAGAAGGTCCAACATTTCTAACATGAAGCCTTCTTTACATGAACAGATTCAGCATTTCCCTGAATAAATAAACAACAGCTACTTACACACGGGCAGTGAATTTAATCATTCAGAGCTTGGTTCATACTGCTTTGCAAGCACAACTAATAAACTTAGAATATGATCTATGAGTAAGTACTCAAAGGCGATGACAAGAGTATTTATCTTGTTCTAATTAGCTTCCTTGTAGTGTGCATGGTCCTGGCTGTGTTATTTCATCGTGTCATGATCGTTAATTCCCTCCTAGCAAGTGTCTCTGTAACTGTTCACAATTCTGACTCCTCTTCTTTAAGAATAAAAAATAAAGATTAAAAACAATCTAATGACCAGGGATCATCAGCGATCATTCCATCAGAATGGAGTTACTGGCAAAAGAAGCACCTAACCCAAAAGATCCCCTCACCTCAACCTTACCCTAACCATACCCTCACCGCAACCTAACCCTAACCATACACTCACCGCAACCTAACCCAAACCATCCCCTCACCGCAACCTAACCCTAACCATCCCCTCACCGCAACCTATCCCTAACCATACCCTCACCAAAACCTAACCCAAACCATCCCCTCACCGCAACCTAACCCTAACCATCCCCTCACCGCAACCTATCCCTAACCATACCCTCACCAAAACCTAACCCAAACCATCCCCTCACCGCAACCTAACCCTAACCATCCCCTCACCGCAACCTATCCCTAACCATACCCTCACCAAAACCTAACCCAAACCATCCCCTCACCGCAACCTAACCCAAATCATCCCCTCACCACAACCTAACCCAAACCATCCTCTCACCGCAACCTAACCCAAATCATCCCATCGCCACAACCTAACCCACACCATACCCTCACTGCATCCTAACCCAACCCAAACCATCGCCACAACCTAACCCACACCATACCCTCACTGCATCCTAACCCAAACCAGCCTCTCACCACAACCTAACCCTAACCATCCCCTCACCGCAACCTAACCCACACCACACCATCACCGCAACCTAACCCTAACCATCCCATCACCACAACCTAACCCACACCATCCCCTCACCGCA
>WWET01004060.1:25908-40972 GCA_011038615.1 Limnodynastes dumerilii
ATCCTCCAGCATGACCGGTTTGGCAGTGGGTCAGTAATGGAGTGGGTTGGCATTTCTTTGGGGGGCCGCACAGCCCTCCATGTGCTCGCCAGAGGTAGCCTGACTGCCATTAGGTACCGAGATGAGATCCTCAGACCCCTTGTGAGACCATATGCTGGTGCGGTTTCATCTGTGAAGAGCACAGGGCGCCAGTGGCGAATTTGCCAATCTTGGTGTTCTCTGGCAAATGCCAAGCGTCCGGCACAGTGTTGGGCTGTAAGCACAACCCCCTACTGTGGACGTCGGGCCCTCATACCACCCTCATGGAGTCTGTTTCTGACCGTTTGAGCAGACACATGCACATTTGTGGCCCGCTGGAGGTCATTTTTCAAGGCTCTGGCAGTGCTCCCCCTGTTCCTCCTTGCAAAAAGGCGGAGGTAGCGGTCCTATCACTGGGTTGTTGCCCTCCCACTAGAGTGAAAGCACTGCCAGCATTCAAAAGTGACCAAAACATCAGCCAGAAAGCATAGGAACTGAGATGTGGTCTGTGGTCAACACCTGCAGAACCATTCCTTTATTGAGGGTGTCTTGCTAATTGCCTATAATTTCCAACTGTTGTCTATTCCATTTGCACAACAGCATGTGAAATTGATTGTCAATCAGTGTTGCTTCCTAAGTGTACAGTTTAATTACACAAAAGTGTGACTGACTTGTAGTTACATTGTGTTGTTTAAGTGTTCCCTTTATTTTTTTGAGCATGTATATTGTGCATATTGAATAACCAAAGGAAGATCACTGATAATTCCTTGGGGTAAAGAAAAAAAATCCAGTTTACCCGACCTGTCATAGCAGATTTCTATGTCCTGTAAGGAAGACATGATTTATAAATGCTTTTGTTTTGGATGTGCATCGCAAAACCACAAGATAAAATAGAAAGATAAACCACATTATCGGGCAAACATAGATGAGGAGACATTTAGACACCTATTAATAGGTCAAATATTGTTTGAGAGTTAAAGTATTTTTTTATTATTTCCGCTCATGTGGGAATAAAGATATTTATATCTGTTGGGCTTGCACCGGCCGTCCAATCGTTTAATAACAGGAAGCGTCATGTCAGAGATAATTACTTGCAGGTATCTGTGCGGGGAAGATAAGATAGGAGAAGAAATAAAACGATTCTTGTATATGAAAACGCTGATATATAAATAAAGCTAGAAAGCAGGTTTCTCTTTACCTTATTTCTTCTTCATGTAATTCTAAGACTGTCCATTTCCAGGAAAGATAAACCACAAATGTATTCTGTGGAGGAAGATAAACATTTTCTGTCTCTATGTTGTTTTGCCCAAAATAGCATGGAAAATAATTGCTATAACGTGGACCTTGCAAAACGAAATTCCCGCTATAGAAGACTATATGGATGAATCGTGGAGAGGACCTATTTACAGATGAAGGGTGAGATCTTGTTTAGAAGACTGTGATACAAATTCATATCACCAGGGGGCGCAATTTTAAACCTTCCATTTGTCCTATATCTCTTAAAAAAAAAAAAAAAACAACCCTCAACAAATTGTAACAATTATATTTCCCCTACAATTAAAATAATGCTCATCCCCAATTATTCTTTTATACTACTCCCAATGTTCACATTTATGTACATATATTACCCATTACACATGTGACATTCAGCCAGAGGAGGCGTGTCTTATACCAGCCAGAGGAGGTGTGTCTTGTATCAGCCAGAGGGGGCGTGTCATGTGTTCAGCCAGAGGAGGCGTGTCTTATAGCAGCCAGAGTAGGTGTGTCTTATACCAGCCAGAGGAGGCGTGTCTTATAGCAGCCAGAGGAGGCTTGTCTTGTACTTTACTGGAGAAGGTGTGTTTTCTATCAGCCAGAGTAGGAAGGCCTTGTGATCTGAGAAGGCGGGTCTTGTTCCAACCCGAGGAAGGGGTGTGTTGTACCAACAGAAAGTTGTGTGTCTTGTGCTGAGCCAGAGGACATGTGCCCTATATCCGCCACAGGAATTGTGTCGTACTCTGCTACAGGAGGTGTGTCGTCTACCAGTCAGAGGAGAAGTGCCTTTGCTCGGTCAAGGGAAGTGTGTCTTGTACCAGCTAGAGGTATTAAACAGGGGTAGGGCTTCATGCATCACACCCTGAAGCCTCGCCTCAATTTACTGTCTCTTATTTCTCCCGAAAGGGAGAAAAAAGACATCAGCAACTATGGCGGTACCCCCAGCCTTTTATAGGGCCTAGTTAACCACCTGATTGGTGGCACTGCATAGCTCCCAACCTCTAAAATCCTGGACGTGGGTCAAAATAATCTTCATCCCAACTCTGCCCATTTCCCAATAAACCCTGCTCCTTTTCCAGGCCACGAATCAGGACAGTCCTGCCCACAATAGGACTATTGTGAGCTATGATACTAAGGGCCTGATCCAGAGCTATGCTGCGCTGTGGTTCATATTTATGGCCAGCGTAGCTCTGGTGCACTCCCCCTGACACTCCCCCTGTGGCAGTGGGTCATTACGCCGGCTGAAGGCTACCCTAATTACGCCGGCCACAGGATCGTAAGGCCCAGCCCTCCCTTCCTAATTTCCCTCCCTCCCCCCGTCTACCTTCTGTAACTACAGCGTGGTTGCCGTGCTGCACGCCCCTACGTCCGTACGGGCGCCCAATCCGGGGCTCCCTGAAAAATCAATTACACCGGGGAACATCTGCCTGGCGCATGCACAGAACGGCAGAAATGCGGTGGCCGTAGGTCTGGATCAGCCCCTAAGTACTTAATCCACACACACACACACACACACACACACACACACACACACACACACCTCAGCCAGAGGAGGCGTGTCTTATAGCAGCCAGAGGAGGCGTGTCTTATAGCAGCCAGAGGAGGCGTGTCTTATAGCAGCCAGAGGAGGTGTGTCTTATAGCAGCCAGAGGAGGCGTGTCTTATAGCAGCCAGAGGAGGCGTGTCTTATAGCAACCAGAGGAGGTGTGTCTTATACCAGCCAGAGGAGCCGTATCTTATAGCAGCCATAGGAGGCGTGTCTTGTATCCGAACAGGAGGTGTGACTTGTACTTTACTGGAGAAGGTGTGTTTTCTATCAGCCAGAGCCAGTGTTTTCTATCAGCCAGAGCCAGTGTTTTCTATCAGCCAGAGCTGCGCTGTGGTTCATATTTATAGCCAGCGTAGCTCTGGTGCACTCCCCCCTGTGGCCGGCGTGACCCACTGTTACGCCGGCTGAAGGCTACCCTAATTATGCCAGCCACAGGATCGTAAGGCCCAACCCTCCCTTCCTAATTTCCCTCCCTTCCCCCGTCTACCTTCTGTAACTACAGCGTGGTTGCGGTGCTGCACGCCCCTACGTCCGTACGGGCGCCCAATCCGGGGCTCCCTGAAAAATCAATTACACCGGGCAACATCTGCCTGGCGCATGCGCAGAACGGCAGAAATGCGGTGGCCGTAGGTCTGGATCAGCCCCTAAGTATTTAAAACACACACACACACACACACACACACACACACACACACACACACACACACACACACACCTAATATTTACGGAGACATCTATTTTACAAGCCTGGGTCACTTATATTTGAATCCATAGTTCCGGTGCATGAATGATCTGCAACATATGTTGATACTGGGGACATTGTTCTTTATCTCTCTCCCACTAATTGCACATGGCGTTCTCTGCAGGGTAAAAAAGTCGCCACCACCATGATATATCTGTGACGCTGTCTCCCCTGCTAGCTAGTAGTGAGCTAAACTTGTCCTTTTCCATAATGATTCCTCAGAGGGATCTTTATGTCAAGACAAAGAGAAAAGTCCAGTGTCAGCTTGAACAAAGTTCCAGTAGATAGCGCTCCGAGTGCGGGCTGTCACATCCGATGAAGACGCCGCTTACTTATTTATTATATGACCAGCGAAAGCCATTTGTCTTTGGAAGGTGACATGCGAGCGCTCGTGTCCTACATCTGTCAGAGAAGCCATTAATACCTGACTCCGGATGGCGCGTCTATCAGGCCGGAGAAAGCGGGGCACTGTGTCTTTTATGAGGCATAGGGCCAGACCCTGAGCTAAGTGCGCCAGTGTCTTTACGCTAGCCGCTGATGTAGAATCGGCCATTAGTATTTACTGCGCATACGCGTGGCAGATGTCACGCCACGTAATTCCTAACGTACGTACCATCAGCGTAAATGCGACCAAAGGGGCGGGGCATCAAAACGACACCCTTAATTACGCTTTGGAGGCGGAGGGAAGGATTTAGATTGGACAGAATGGGCTGGGTAAATCCCATACGTACGGCATTACGCTAGGAAAAGTTAAGGTAGGGTTTGGAAAGCGTAAAATGGACAAAGTACGTGCGACCGAGGGGATTGCCTAGAGGACTGCATAGTAATTCCGCTGGCGTAAATACGCTACGCGATCTAACGTAACAAGCCCGGAGGTCTGGATTTACCCCATAGTTAGTATTCAGCATGATTGCATACGCACGATGGACCCGAACCACAGAAACAAGTGTTATAAGTATGCCTTGAGAAAGCTCCTTCTCGACGTGTCGGCGTTGTCCTCGAGGGAATTGTTTGCTAGATGGCAGTGCATAATTTGTTACACTCTCATTATACCTTTCACACTACTTTATGCCACCCTGCCGTTATTGATAGGCAGTAGGTGGACTCTCTACCTAAGGAGCATTATATATAATATTTATGATCAAGTCTGTTTTTTTTTTTTAAAACCACGTGGCTACCCTATATGATTTACTTAATATGAGAGCCTATACTGTTTACATTGACCATGGCTATCAACCTATTTCTAATCAACTATGAACCCATGTAGTTCTTAGAAGCATTATATGATATGAAATTTAGCTCTCTGGAGGGAATTTAACTATTGATAATATTAGTCTTATTTTCTCTTGTTAGTCTGTTTGTGACTTTAGATATTTTTTTTTTAAATGTCAACATATAGGGTTAGCCATCAATACTTATATACTTATTCTAGATTATCCTTGTTAGAGGTGGAGTACTATTTGTTGTGAAGGTTTTCTTTGAATAATTACACCCAAGAATCTGCTTCTACCTTAACTATTCCCTCACGTTGTTTTTAATCACATATATTGTCTTGTCTATCACAATATTCTATTTCACTAATTATTTCGCTGCCATCAGTTGCCAACGTGTGCTACTTTTTTTGTGACAACTGATTCTATAGCCAACATTAATATTTAATAAACGAACAGTAAAATATAGATACTTTTTTATTCCAAATAAATGAAACTGTGAATTTTAATAACTCAGTTACTGTTTGTTTCTAGGGGCGTGTGTGCACTTAAATTAATAGTTCTTTTTTCTTCTTTCTCTTTAAGCTATACATACACTCATACATGGAGCTATACATACACTCATACATGGAGCTATACATACACTCATACAGGAAGCTATACATACATACATACACTCATACATGGAGCTATACATACACTCATACATGGAGCTATACATACACTCATACATGGAGCTATACATACACACATACATGGAGCTATACATACATCATGGAGCTAACACTCATACATGGAGCTATACATACACTCATACAGGAAGCTATACATACATACATACACTCATACATGGAGCTATACATTACATAATACATGGAGCTATACATACACTACTATACAATACAAACAGCTTCCTAGTCTCTACTATACAATACAAACAGCTTCCTAGTCTCTACTATACAATACAAACAGCTTCCTAGTCTCTACTATACAATACAAACAGCTTCCTAGTCTCTACTATACAATACAAACAGCTTCCTAGTCTCTACTATACAATACAAACAGCTTCCTAGTCTCTACTATACAATACAAACAGCTTCCTAGTCTCTACTATACAATACAAACAGCTTCCTAGTCTCTACTATACAATACAAACAGCTTCCTAGTCTCTACTATACAATACAAACAGCTTCCTAGTCTCTACTATACAATACAAACAGCTTCCTAGTCTCTACTATACAATACAAACAGCTTCCTAGTCTCTACTATACAATACAAACAGCTTCCTAGTCTCTACTATACAATACAAACAGCTTCCTAGTCTCTACTATACAATACAAACAGCTTCCTAGTCTCTACTATACAATACAAACAGCTTCCTAGTCTCTACTATACAATACAAACAGCTTCCTAGTCTCTACTATACAATACAAACAGCTTCCTAGTCTCTACTATACAATACAAACAGCTTCCTAGTCTCTACTATACAATACAAACAGCTTCCTAGTCTCTACTATACAATACAAACAGCTTCCTAGTCTCTACTATACAATACAAACAGCTTCCTAGTCTCTACTATACAATACAAACAGCTTCCTAGTCTCTACTATACAATACAAACAGCTTCCTAGTCTCTACTATACAATACAAACAGCTTCCTAGTCTCTACTATACAATACAAACAGCTTCCTAGTCTCTACTATACAATACAAACAGCTTCCTAGTCTCTACTATACAATACAAACAGCTTCCTAGTCTCTACTATACAATACAAACAGCTTCCTAGTCTCTACTATACAATACAAACAGCTTCCTAGTCTCTACTATACAATACAAACAGCTTCCTAGTCTCTACTATACAATACAAACAGCTTCCTAGTCTCTACTATACAATACAAACAGCTTCCTAGTCTCTACTATACAATACAAACAGCTTCCTAGTCTCTACTATACAATACAAACAGCTTCCTAGTCTCTACTATACAATACAAACAGCTTCCTAGTCTCTACTATACAATACAAACAGCTTCCTAGTCTCTACTATACAATACAAACAGCTTCCTAGTCTCTACTATACAATACAAACAGCTTCCTAGTCTCTACTATACAATACAAACAGCTTCCTAGTCTCTACTATACAATACAAACAGCTTCCTAGTCTCTACTATACAATACAAACAGCTTCCTAGTCTCTACTATACAATACAAACAGCTTCCTAGTCTCTACTATACAATACAAACAGCTTCCTAGTCTCTACTATACAATACAAACAGCTTCCTAGTCTCTACTATACAATACAAACAGCTTCCTAGTCTCTACTATACAATACAAACAGCTTCCTAGTCTCTACTATACAATACAAACAGCTTCCTAGTCTCTACTATACAATACAAACAGCTTCCTAGTCTCTACTATACAATACAAACAGCTTCCTAGTCTCTACTATACAATACAAACAGCTTCCTAGTCTCTACTATACAATACAAACAGCTTCCTAGTCTCTACTATACAATACAAACAGCTTCCTAGTCTCTACTATACAATACAAACAGCTTCCTAGTCTCTACTATACAATACAAACAGCTTCCTAGTCTCTACTATACAATACAAACAGCTTCCTAGTCTCTACTATACAATACAAACAGCTTCCTAGTCTCTACTATACAATACAAACAGCTTCCTAGTCTCTACTATACAATACAAACAGCTTCCTAGTCTCTACTATACAATACAAACAGCTTCCTAGTCTCTACTATACAATACAAACAGCTTCCTAGTCTCTACTATACAATACAAACAGCTTCCTAGTCTCTACTATACAATACAAACAGCTTCCTAGTCTCTACTATACAATACAAACAGCTTCCTAGTCTCTACTATACAATACAAACAGCTTCCTAGTCTCTACTATACAATACAAACAGCTTCCTAGTCTCTACTATACAATACAAACAGCTTCCTAGTCTCTACTATACAATACAAACAGCTTCCTAGTCTCTACTATACAATACAAACAGCTTCCTAGTCTCTACTATACAATACAAACAGCTTCCTAGTCTCTACTATACAATACAAACAGCTTCCTAGTCTCTACTATACAATACAAACAGCTTCCTAGTCTCTACTATACAATACAAACAGCTTCCTAGTCTCTACTATACAATACAAACAGCTTCCTAGTCTCTACTATACAATACAAACAGCTTCCTAGTCTCTACTATACAATACAAACAGCTTCCTAGTCTCTACTATACAATACAAACAGCTTCCTAGTCTCTACTATACAATACAAACAGCTTCCTAGTCTCTACTATACAATACAAACAGCTTCCTAGTCTCTACTATACAATACAAACAGCTTCCTAGTCTCTACTATACAATACAAACAGCTTCCTAGTCTCTACTATACAATACAAACAGCTTCCTAGTCTCTACTATACAATACAAACAGCTTCCTAGTCTCTACTATACAATACAAACAGCTTCCTAGTCTCTACTATACAATACAAACAGCTTCCTAGTCTCTACTATACAATACAAACAGCTTCCTAGTCTCTACTATACAATACAAACAGCTTCCTAGTCTCTACTATACAATACAAACAGCTTCCTAGTCTCTACTATACAATACAAACAGCTTCCTAGTCTCTACTATACAATACAAACAGCTTCCTAGTCTCTACTATACAATACAAACAGCTTCCTAGTCTCTACTATACAATACAAACAGCTTCCTAGTCTCTACTATACAATACAAACAGCTTCCTAGTCTCTACTATACAATACAAACAGCTTCCTAGTCTCTACTATACAATACAAACAGCTTCCTAGTCTCTACTATACAATACAAACAGCTTCCTAGTCTCTACTATACAATACAAACAGCTTCCTAGTCTCTACACAATAAAAGAGAGCAAATTTTAGTCTCTACTATACAATACAAACAGCTTCCTAGTCTCTGCTGTACAATTCCCACTGCATCCAAGTGACTGCCATACAATACTAACCAGTGGTCGAAGTGTCAATTTAGAAGTGGTGGCATAGACATTTAGAAGTGGCGGTATAAAAATATAGAAATAACAGAAGTGAATGGAAATTTATATCTTTTTTATTAAACCAATGGGAGAAGTGACGGTATGTCATACCCCCGTATACCCCCTCACTTCCAGCCCTGATACTAACTTCATCCTAGTGACCACCATACAATCCATACTACATCCTAGAGACTGCAAAACAATACAGACTAGATCTTAGGGCCATACCATACAGACATTATCGTAGTGACCCCAACCTATCTTTTTAAACCTCTCATATAATGGCTTTACTCCTTTGTGTGTGAATGACGCTGATGTGACCTTAGGTCTTGCCAATGACACAATCACACTGAAGGAAGCTGCAGGTACTGTATGAGTCTCAGTGGACAGTGGACGTCCTCTGATGGGATGTACAGACTTTCTGCTGCTTCTGATAGGCATTGCCAGAAAGCCTTTACAGCCCAAGGGAGGACAGCAGGAACTGAGAGCTGGAGAATCATATTCAGTGTTTTGGTCAGGTCTGGCAGGGTGGTAAGCTAAAATAGCTGGGTGGAGCAGCCGGCTAAAATGCCCTTGGGAGAATGGTTCATTGCTTGTGTCACAAATCATACCAAGAAAGGCTAGAGGAACTAAACATGTAAAGCTTGGAGCAGAGAAGGGAGAGGGGGGATATGATAGCAGCTTTCAAATATATCAAGAGTTGTGACCGGCTAGAGGACAGTGTCATTTTTTTAAAGGAAGAGGTGTAATAAAACACGAGGGCATGAATATAAACTGAAGGGTGGTAGATTCAGAGGAAATGTGCGGAAAAATTACTTCTCTGAAAGAGCGATAAGTGGAATAGCCTCCCATCTGAGCTGGTTGAGGCTAATACAGTAGAACAGTTTAAACATACTTGGGATAAATATAAGGATGTCCTAAATCTCAAACTAAATTGAGGTTAAATAGTTTCTAGGGTCAGTATATTATTAAATAAACAACTGGGCAGACTGGATGGGCCGTGTGGCTCTTATCTGCCGTCATTTTCTATGTTTCTATGTTTCTATGTTCCCTTTCCCCAGTGATCTAAACACAAGTGCAGGTACTACACTGATATATCTATGTTTCTATGGGTATAACCAGGTACAGGAGGGAGAGAGGGGATATAATAGAAGAATATTAGCGGGTACCGTTGATAACTAATGTTGTTAAGTGTAAGAATGTTGTATAAATGACTTTAGATCACATATTCCACCTGCCTCCCGCATAGAGGAAGCGTTTCCCTCATTGTCGGCAATGGTTCCAGGATGAAACACCTGCTTGTGCGATGCTCACACAATACCGGAACCTTTTATTAAGTCTGGATCCGGTCCAATGTTTTTGAAATAGGAATCTCAGGATTTAGAGATCAGGAATGATGTCGTGTAAACCAAAATGTTTTAAATAATCCATTCACAGGAAATTTGTATAACATTTTAATATTAACATTGGTAGATTATATTCTGTGTTAGGTTTGGTTTTAGTTTCTGTATGAACCCTGAAAAAGAAAATAATAAAAAAAATGATATATTATTACTTTCTACAAGTCTTTGAAGTAGACTAAAACGTTACCCTGGGAAAGGAGAAGCCGTCTGTAAACATGAATGGTCAGAGCCATGGAAACACATTACTGTACATTAGCTTTGTTCTGTGCTTTTTCCCATTGAGTTGTACTGAAGGGGATGAGACGAGGTCATTCCACAGAGGCTCTTTATCACACACAGCTATGGTGCAGTAATCCTAATGGACGCTGGCTTCTGGTCTGTTTATGGACGTGACGTATTGCCTATATAGCTGATAGATGGGGTTATTTATTATAACTAATGTAATGTGTCTCTTATTATAAATGCCAAACTGGAAGGTGGCGGTGAACAGTTATCATTCTCTTATATATAACCCATCAAGGCTTATTTATAACTCAGGCCTCCCTATTCTCAACATGATCGCCTACCTCTGCACCTTCTTTCCTTCCCTGTCACTTCTTCCATATTATGCCTCACCCTTCACCCCTATTTTCCTTCTCTTTCTCCCTCCTTCCTTATGTCTCTTCCCTTTCTCGCTCCTTCCTTATATCTCTTCCCATTCTCCCCCCTTCCTTATGTCTCTTCCCATTCTCCTTCTTACTCTATGCCTCTTCATCTTCACCCTCTGTCTATGTGTCTCTTCTCCTTTTCCGTCTTTCCTTTTTCTCTCTACCTCCTCCCTATTTCCCTTCATCTCTTCCCCTTCTCCCTCCTTTCTCATGTATCTTTCTATATTCCATCCTCCCTCATGTCTTTTCCATTCTTTCTTCTTCTCTTTAACTCCTTTATTTCTCCTTCCATCCCCATATCTTTCCTCCTTCTCCCTTCTTCCCTATGTATCTTCTCTTTCTCTCTTCTTCTGTATGTCTCTTACAATTCTCCCTTTTTTCCTACTTTTTATTTTTATTTTTCTCATCTTCCCAATGTATCTTCACCTGCTCCCTCATTCCCTATGTCTCTTCCCCTCTACCTCCTTCCCTTTGTGTTTCCCCTTTTACCTTCTTCTCTGTTCTTCTTCTCCTTCTCGCTCCTTTCCTTTGTGTTTCCCCTTTTCCCTTCTTCTCCTTCTCGATCCTTTCCTTTGTTTTTCCCTTCTTCTCTGTTCCTCTTCTCCTTCTCGCTCCTTTCCTTTGTATTTTCCCTTCTTCTCTGTTCCTCTTCTCCTTCTCACTCCTTTCCTTTGTTCTTCTTTGTTCCTCTTCTCCTTCTCGCTCCTTTCCTTTGTTTTTCCCTTCTTCTCTGTTCCTCTTCTCCTTCTCGCTTCTTTCCTTGTTATTTTCTCTTTTTCTTTTTTCCTTCTTTCCTATAAATCTTTTCTATTTCCATCTTTCTCAGCTCCCTCCTTCCTGATTCCCATTCTCCCTCCATCCTTTTGCCTTTTCACCCTTTTACCATTTCTCATAAACCTGTGCACCTTCTCTCCTCCTTTCCTATGTCTCATCACCCTTGTCTTTCCTTCTATATATCTTTTCGCCAGTTCAGCTCACCTTTAAAATAGGTTCACTACATCTCAAAGTAACTAATAAGACAATGATACACTGAACAATTCAGAAAGCGCTTAGCCTAGTAGTGACTGGGCGCTTCCAGTTGATAAGGCAACGTTAGAGACCCTAATAAACTGGGCCCCAATACATGTATCCTAATAATATACACCAGTCATCGCATATATACATGGCAGTCTGCAGTGTCTGTACTTAATAAGAGCACAATGAGAAAGGGGTCCCTATAAGGTAACTAGGGGAAATATCAAAACTATCCCTTTCAATATGTTTTTTTGCTAGTTACTGTCTAGCAAATGGTTTTGTAAATTTCTCAATATATTGATGACTTTTTCTGTTCATGTTTCTGCTGGTTGGAATTCCAGCCCACAGATCGTTAATCCATTCTCATAGGGAAGCACAATCTATTATGTCCCGACCGATGAGAGGACATCAAGGGCCAGATTTACTAAGCTGCGGATTTAGAAACACTGAAGATGTTGCCCATAGCAACCAATCAGATTTTAGCTGACATTCAGTAGTATGTAAAAAAAAAAAAGTGAGAGCTAGAATTTGATTGGTTGCTATGGGCAACATCTCCATTTTTCCAAACTCACAGCTTAGTAAATTTGGCCCCTAGTGTGAGAATGGACAGGACACCGAAAGATTGTGAAGATAGACACGAAGAAGTCACCAAATTATTGAGGTACTGTAAGTGTCAACTAAAAGTTTGTCAACCTTTTACCAGTCTACAATGGTCATTTTGCCACACTCTAGATTGCAGCCCATTAGTAAATCCTTAAAACTTTGTATATTTACCTTTTAGCAGCTGCTGGCTTCTTACAGAGATTGGACAATGGAGCTGATATTATCCATTGAATTCACAGGAAGAGTCCCATACCCTTTCTGTGGGACATTGAATGGACGATGTCAGCTCTATTGTTTGATCTCTACAGAAGGCTGGTAGCTACTAATTGGTAAGTAAACAAAGGTTTAATGATTTCTGAAGCCCTATTCAACTTTCCACAGCAAGTGGGCCTTCCATGCATTCAATTTCCCACCGTGTTTGGCAGAATTTTCTCTGGTTCTGGGAAAGGTTTAACTGAGCAGAACTGTAAATTAGTGCACAGACCAACAATGAATAAATTGACCTTATGCTGTTGACTGTTTGATTGTCGACCTTTTAAATGTCAGTCAACTGCAACAAGAAGAAATTATTTATTTACTATTAGGAATTTGGTTAATAAATATTTTTTTTATTTATTTATAGTTTTATATGTTTTATATTCAATCAAATGTTTTTTATCTAGTTTATAGCTTTTTGTCCAATGAAAGAGTTAAAACCACCACAGCGATCTCACAGACGCATTGAACGAGTAGCTCCGATGGCTGCTGTCGGGGATAGGCGGCTATACAGCGTGAGCTAGGGCCCTGACTGAGCATATTCTGCAGAGGCGTAGGAAAAACAGCCGTCGCTTACACTGTGTTTTTATTTGCCGACTCATACAAAAGCCTCATTTCCAAATACCTGACTGTGTGTGTCTGCAATTACTAAGGCGTGTGGAATTTACACCCACGGTGACAACCGGGGTAGCTATAGATTTAAATTGTTGTTGTTTTCTAAAGGAATAACAGAGGCGGAAGTAAAAATAGATGGTAATGGGTGGAAAAAAACATAGCAAAGTACTTTACCCAAGTCACATTGTGTCAAGTGTTTGCAAAATTAACTATTTGCTGCACGGGATACAGCTTAATAAACTCACCTGACCGACATCTGCTTGACAATGCTGGAACAGAGGACATCAGACCGACTGTGGCACCTGCTCGATCTGCTGTGATACTGCTTTGAAAAAGTCCGTGGCATACGGACGAAACGCGTAAGCAGAGAAAGTGTCTGTGGCTATCGCTTCCAGGTTCCTCAGTGCTGCATGACAGTTGGTGGTGTGCAATAATCAAAAAGTTTTTGTGATCCAACAACTTACACGAGTGGAGAGTTGATCATTCCAATCACTCCCCCAGGCTTGGGGGCAACAACTCCACGTGCCTTGGGACTTGAAGAACGATACCTTCTCAAGCGCTTTAGGATTCTTATCACAGCTAGGAGTCCGGGAGGTTATCCCGTGAACAACTTTTTTCATCAATTACTATAGTTTGTTTGGATACCAGAATGGACCCGTGATCATTATCAACATCTCTCATTGCACGGAGATCCTAAGTCCACTTATTGCATCCCGACTGGTGCCCACACCCAACCATTCAAGTGAAACGGAGCCTTCGTTAATACCAGTCGCTACTTGTAAAAACAGCGGGGCACAACTTCCCCAAAACAAAGAACTCCCCTCCCCGTTACCATGATCCTGCTTACTCTGCTTTCCCACCACTACCAACCTTTACAACACATACCCCTAACCTAGAATTACCAAAGTGGCAGCTCCGCCTTCCAAGCGTCCTTATAAACCTTGTTCCACTCTGCCCCCACTTCGCCTTCTCTCCTCCCACTTCCACCTTCAGCTCCCGGGGTTTAACCCCCTTCGGGCCTATGCAGCCCTTAGTATTCATTAGATATGACCTTTGGTGCAATTGCTTGGATACGCTCTTACTGTACAGTGACTACATTCCATGTATGAGTGCTACAGCGCTATATATACATACACTCATACATGGAGCTATACATACATACACTCATACATGGAGCTATACATACACTCATACATGGTGCTATACATACACTCATACATGGAGCTATACGTACACCCCAACATGGAGCTACACATACATACATACATACATACACTCATACATGGAGCTATACATACATACATACACTCATACATGGAGCTATATATACATACATTCATACATGGAGCTATACGTACACCCCAACATGGAGCTACACAAACATACACTCATACATGGAGCTATACATACATACACTCATACATGGAGCTATACATACATACACTCATACATAGAGCTATACATACACTCATACATCATACACTCAGGAGCTATACATACATACACTCATACATGGAGCTATACATACATACACTCATACATGGAGCTATACATAAATACACTCATCTCATAAGCTATACATACACTCATACATATACATACATAATACATGGAGCTATACATACATACACACACTCATACATGGAGCTATACATACACTCATACATGGAGCTATACATACACTACACTTTACATAGAGCTATACATACACTCATACA
>WWET01004060.1:59486-76799 GCA_011038615.1 Limnodynastes dumerilii
ATATCCCTAAAGGGCAGTTCCTCAGAATTAATTAAGAGGAACTGCTCAAAAGAAGAGATGAGGAAGGAACAAATAGAAATAAAGAAAAGACAATTTATACAAAAGGGATATAAGGAGGAGGACCTAAATAGAGTAATTCAGGAAGTTAACTTAATAGATAGAAAAACACTACTCACCAGAAAATCAGAACTAAATAAGAAACAGGAATCTCAACACATTCCATTCATCTCTCAATATAACTCTGAACACAAGATGATAGAAAAAATTATTAGGAAACACTGGGGTATTTTAACGAAGGATCCAGACCTTAAGGAATATATTGGAGAGCGTCCTCACTTTGTGTACAGAAAAGTTCCCACATTAAAGAATAAGTTAGTCAAATCGGCGTTCCATGATCAAGTGAAAAAAGGAGGTATAAAAAGTAAAGGGTTCTATCGATGTGGGCAGTGCCAAATGTGCAGAAATACCCCTAACACATTAACAACTAAAAAAACTGATAGCATTACCTCAAAAGTTAATAATAAGAATATGAAGATTAAAGAATTTATTACCTATGATTCGAAATTCTGTATCTATATTTTGGAATGTACATGTAATAGACAATATGTAGGGAGGACATCTAGACCACTGAAAATAAGATGGGCCGAACATATTAGGAATATTAAAAATGGGGTGCTCACCCACTCAGTTTCGGCCCATTTTAAGAAAATCCACAATAGTGATCCGCAACAAATAATTTCTTTTTGCGGTATTCAACAGGTTCAAGCTAATTGGAGGACCAAAAATCACCTCTCTATCTTAGCGAAATCCGAAATGCGGTGTATTTTTTACCTTAATACGATGGAACCCGGGGGCCCCAACCAAGATTTTGAGCTAAAGTGGTTCCTGTAAGGAACCCCCCGGATACATGTCTCCTGGAGGTAAGTGGTCTGGACCCTTGGTCAATGGCATTGGGTACCGGAGGAATACAGTCACACCACCTGGTAAGCGCCCGAACCCGTCCGATCTCGGAAGCTAAACCACACGAGCCCGATCAGTACCAGAGAGGAAACTCCCTGGGAAGACCGAGTGCTGTATGTAAGATGGACTGCACACCCACCAGCTGTTCCATGTCCACTCCAGGTAATGTATACTACTTATATGAATACACCGCATTTCAGGTAAGCCTATCCTCCTATATATTTTTTATATTTTTTATTAGGATTTCTGAGTATTAGAGTTTTTATATCAGAGATGTATGGCCCCTTCCATCCTTCATAGCCGGTCATCTACGAATATGTTTGAATTTCGCATTTCTCACGATTTGGTTTTTCTCTGATTTTTTGATTTGACAGTTTTAGCGATGTTAGTTATGGTTACTTTTAGTTATATCATCCCCTCCCCATATAACATAGGATTTTAATCATGTATGAGACGTGTTTATTTATAAGATCAGTTATTTTAGCGTAATATCCTCTGTTGAAATGATATTTCTTTTTGAATTGGTTTACCCCATATACACTTTTATCTACAAGTTTATTTATATCATTCTTAATAACCCTCTTAATTATTCATTCACTTTTTTGTGATTCCATCATGTACTCTTATTCTTATTTTTGTACCGACCAGATTTATTGACATATTAATCATGCCTTCTGAGTTATTTGTGGTACTTAAATTATGTATCCAATGTATTTGTTTGCACTGCCACTTTCACCCCGTATCTGCACTGTCACTCTTATCCGAAGATTGATACATTTTGATTGTAAGGTGTTATTATGTTGCTATTTAAAGTTAAGGAGGATATAATAACCCTGGATTATCTATTGGAATTTTCAACTTTTATATGTTTCCCATAACCCCAATATGTACTTTTACTTCATATTTATGTATATCATTTAAGTTATTTAAGTCACTTTTATCATATATTTGCACTGTCACTTTAAATTAACCCTGATGCACTTTTTTTATTTTTGCCAAGAATCATTTGAAACAATGTTTCTCATTATCACTTTATGTGTTGAAGTCCTTTTAGTAAATATGTCCCGTCCTTTGAATTCTACATGCATCTGTTGCACATTATATCTCATGGAAAAGTCTGTATACCCCTTTAAGATATGTCTGTTTGAAGTATAATGACCCGTTATTTATTTCTATACTAGATTTTGGTATTTTTTGTTTTTGGTATTTTTATTATTATTTTTCCTCATCCGAATAGTTTGTATCATTGGTGCCAGTGGTATTCGCTTTATTTGGAGCCAGAAAGGTTTTATAAATAAAGAAAGAATCAAAGCCTATGAAATTGAAGGAAGCGCAATATAAGGAGGAGCATCCTTAAAGCCGGCATTGACTTTGAGAAAGAGCTTAGTGAAGCTTGAAACGCGTGAGTCCGCCGGTTTCTGCAGTTACAGTGACGTCATCATCCAGGGACAGTGCATCGCGTCTGGAAGAACACACTTTGGAGCTAGAAAGGTTTTATAAATAAAGAAAGAATCAAAGCCTATGAAATTGAAGGAAGCGCAATATAAGGAGGAGCATCCTTAAAGCCGGCATTGACTTTGAGAAAGAGCTTAGTGAAGCTTGAAGTGCGTGAGTCCGCCGGTTTCTGCAGTTACAGTGACGTCATCATCCAGGGACAGTGCATCGCGTCTGGAAGAATCACCGCTCCCGGGCATCTCCATCTTTGCGGTCGTTCCACCCGCGATTGTCTTTCCATCCTAGCCCTGGTATGATGTCCTGTTCTGGTTTTATGTAGTTATATTTTGGATTGTTACTAATTAACATTTGTTTGATTTTATTCTATGTTCCCTGTGAGTTTTGGATGTTCCTACCTCCTCTGAAAGAACGGATTTGTTTTTGGGACTTTTTACAATGACTGGACTGTAAATAAGGTTTTATTTTATTTTTTCCACTGGCACCATGGTATGAGTTACAGCATTGCTAACCTTTCATATGCGCTTAATTGTACCTGTTCTACATTGCGGATCTGGTAATTACATACTGACCGGATTTCAATAAGTTTTTAGTTTCCCTTGACATTTTGTTATAAGTGATAGCGCTGTATATGAGTTTTAGTGTATGTGTTTTACATTGCTTTATGCATGTTCACTATACACAACGGCACATATCTTCTTTTTATCCTTAGTGATCACCCCGGTACTAACCGGGTAAACCCGGGGTATCACCCTCTATTCCTTCTGGACCACTCCGGTACTCCCCAGGTAAACCCGGAGTGTCCAAATACTGAGTGTCATAGCACTAATACGTGGCACAAGTGCAGTGTAAAGAATTATAGACTAAAGTGTAAAACATGATAAGAATAGAATGACCTCAAAGGACGGGATTGTATTAAATTCCAACAAAACAAAGATTTTCTTTACTTTACAAAAAGAAAATTCCTACTGTATATAGAGAGACTATTGTGATGTGTTTGCAGCATGAACATTATGGTGCTCTAAATGGTCAGTATGAAACCCTAACACTTTCCCTAATCCTTACCATAACCCTCCCCTTCTATTACCATAACCATGACCCTCCCTTACCACAGCCTAACCCCATCCCTCCCTTCCCTGAAGCCTGACCCTACAACTCCCCTTCCCGCAGCCTAACCCTAAGCCTCCCTTTTCCGCAGTCTGACCCTAAGACTCCCTTCACCGCAGCCTAACCCTAAGACTCCCCTCCCCGCAGCCTGACCCTAACACTCCCCTTCCCACAGTCTGACCCTAAGACTCCCTTCACTGCAGCCTAACGCTAAGACTCCCCTCCCCACAGCCTAACCCTATGACTCCCCTTCCCACAGTCTGACCCTAAGACTGAAAAAAGATAGTGTTGCACCAACATTAAACTATCAAAAAGCAAATAGCCAAGAGAGGGTGCCGTTACACCTAATCACTAATATACACAGGGAACCTGAGACTCCCTTCACCGCAGCCTAACCCTAAGACTCCCCTCCCTGCAGCCTAACACTAAGACTCCCTTCCCTGCAGCTTCACGTGGGTCTCCCTATTTCAAAAAAAGGGCCGTTTTCTCCCAGACACTTCAATTCTGAGCAGCAGCAATGGATCATTCCCAGGATGAAGAGGCAGGGGCAAATGCTGAGTATTTTCCTTCTCCTAAATTTCCCCTTCCATTACCCTAACCAACACTCCCCCGCAGCCTAACACTAAGCCTCCCTTTCCCACAGTCTGACCCTAAGACTCCCCTCCCCGCAGCCTAACCCTAAGACTCCCCTCCCCACAGCCTAACTCTAAGACTCCCCTCCCTACAGCCTAACCCTAAGCCTCCCCCCGTGCAGCCTAACTTTAAGACTACGCTAACTGTAGCCTAACCATAAGACTCCCCACCCCGAAGCCTAACTCCAAGTGTCCCATCCCCACAGCCTGACCATAACCCTGGCTTTAACCCTAACCCTCCCTTCTCCAGAGCCTAAGCCTAACCCTAAAATTCCCCATAGAGGTTACCTTTCCCGGGGTGTATGAGGTGTATGTGGCGGGTCTGCAGCATCCGGTTGGTGAGACAAGTCTGGCAGTTGGCGCTCCCAAAAAATGAGTGGGTGAGTATGCCTCTACCTATAAAAGAACTTCCAACATGACCCATTCCATTAGGTACCAAACACTCTTATCCTAAACTTCCAAAGGCCAGTTACTAGGGTAACCACCTGTGTTTAAATTGTTAATTTATTAAAACCAGTTGAGTGACAGTTGGAAGCTCAGGAGCGGATTTTGGTCTACCTATTGAAATGGCACGCAGCCTGCCCATATATTAAGTTCAGATGCACCTAAACACAATGGGGCAGATCCAGAACTACGCTTTTCCGCGATTTTACGCGTGGCGGAGACGTAAATTCGCAGATTTGAATGCACTGCGCATGCGCACCATAGAAAATACGCACATTCATGTAGCGTAATTTTGGACGTATGGGTGATTCACGTATGTCTCAAGTAAATACTTACGTGTGGGCGTGCCAAATTTACGTTAGTCAACAATACGTGCGTTTTACGTGAAGTAGGCGGGGGGTGGTATTTAAAGTGTACAGTATGGGCGTGCTAAGCTGTGTACGTTCATGGAGTCAGTACGTCCGTTAGCGGACGTATGCTGTTACGTTTGGAAAAGTTAAGGTAGGGTTTGGGTAGCGTATTTAGACAAAATACAAACCGTGCAAGGGGTGTGCCGAGGGGAGTGTAGCGAACTTACGTGTACGAAAATACGCCCCGCGAATATACGTACGCACACACGTAGTTCTGGATCTACCCCAATATCTTTATGGTAATTAATCACTTTATTATTTCTGTTTGGTTATATGTTATAAAGTAACTCTTTATCACAAATCCTATTGTATCCACTGTGCACATAATGTTTTTTTTTTTACCTTTTGCTGATCCCATGACTCCTTTAAGCACATCCTGGTGTTCACACTCTGCTGCAGACATTATCCCGCAGGATCAGCTCATTACTCCGCTGGTCTCCTTTACTACTTTTTCTATTTAAACCCCTCACTGACTGCACATTCTTGCCAGAGCAACTGGTTTCCTTTGCCTTCTGATATTGTATCCTTGAGTCATCTCATGTGTTTTGGCTCCCTGATTCCACCTGTCTCCAGTCATCAATCTTAGTTATTCTGTCCTTAGTTCCTGTACTCCTGTGTATCAGATTCTTTCCCTGTGTCTCTGGCATCTGCACTTCCTGTGCTCTGCTGTTCACCGCAGTGTCCAGTCTCGGTAGCCACTCCAGCATCTGCACTATTCCTGCAACTCTCGGATCCCGTTCACCTTCTTCGCATCCCCACACTTGTCCAGAGGACCGCGACCTACTGCTTGCCTGCAGCCAAGATCATCTCCACTACCAGTGGCCTTGGTGAACACCATGCTTGCGATTAGCTTCTGGTCTAACGTGTTTAAGATTTTGCTGACCAGTGTGACCAGTCTGTGTACACTACAGTGTGTGCATGAGTTGGACACTGTCACGTTTATGCGTTATAAATTTCAGCATGTTGTTGTTTGATAAACATCAGCCATCATAGCTATTGTTTAATCAGTAGGCTGAATAAACTACAAACATGGTCTCTGGAGAGTGCCTTAATTAAGTCCCCAGACCCCGGTCATTGTTCCATCATGTACATTGTCCACACTGACCGTGTATCCCCATTGCAGGGATTACTTCAATGTCAAGTCCAATAAGCCCTGGATAAATGAGACAGAATGACAAGTGAACTTCAATTAAGCTCTGAGTATGTTACAGCTCGGGTCAAGCTTAAAGAGATAATTGCTACCTGAGATGTTCCAATCTACTGTAATTCCCCACCAACAGCAGCGCAATTCGACTCACAATTAATCTTCCTCAGGGTGTCACATGAGATTAATTGTGGTGCTACACATGTCATTCTCTCTAATTTATCCAATTTATCATTTTTTTGGCATCACACAACTTGTGGGATGTTATATATTTTGTCTCAATAAGTTTGTTGTTTACTATAACAAAGAAAAGACATTAGCTAGTCAGCGCTAAGAACAGCGGATTATGAAAGAAGCAAATGAAATGAATGAACACGTGATAACACGCTGAAAATCAAAATATCATTTTATTTGCTGCACACCCAAAACTTTACAATAAAAAATTGGAGACAACGGAGACCATATAAATATATAAAATAGAAATTCACGTGTTTTCACATAAACATACAATTTTATCTAGCAGATATAGAAAAAGCACAGCCACAATAGTAATTAGTTCAATGGAAAAGTAAATATTCAGCGCTGATAGTGGAAGTGTGAAAATTTGGGTGTGCTTAAAGTAGTACAGGAAGGCTTCGCTCCCGGTCTGCCACCTTATGGGGTGTAGTTAGTGAAAGGGGTGTTCTGCTTCCCTTTTGAATTGCATAACAGAGACAATGGGCCTGATCCAGAGCTACGACGGTGCTTTCCGATGGTCGGAAGCGTACGATCGCCCAGGCGTATAAACCTACACGCCCATGACACTCCCATTGAAAAGTACCTGCTTACGGCGGCTATACCCTACACTAGGTACTACCGTCGGCCGTACGAATTTTCGGACTGAATACGCTGAGCGTAGGGGCTTAGCACGCCCATACTGTACAATTTAAATGGCTATCCCCGCCTCCGTGTAGTAAAACGAGCATCCAGGCGATCGTCGTACTGAACGCACGCCCCTCGAGCGAACACTTCGCTCACAATACGCCCGCTATCCGCTCATGTCGTCCAGCCGACCGGAAGCTGTCATACTGAGCATGCGCGGTGCGTTTTTTCGTACGGTTATACGCTCAAAACGGTCGTACGCTCGCTCGAAATCGGACAATTTCGTAGCTCTGGATCAGGCCCAATCTCCCTATGGTGCGCCAGATAGCGGGTTCCTAGTGTAACAGACGAATAGATGCAGATTGTGTTCACAAATTTATTGTCACAATGGGGTAGATCCAGACCTACGTTCCCTTTCCGTTTCAACGCGAAGCGTATTTACTCTTTCCAATCCCTACCTTAACTCTTCAAAGCGTAACTCCTGTCGGCCGTAATGGCAGCCTCACCCCTCCCCCCTCCGAAGCGTTATTACAGGTGTCGTTTGGCTGGCACAGCTCGTACGTAATTCCCCTATATTGAACGTTGTGAGCATACGCACAACCTTCTTACGAGGCCGCAATGGCCGGCGTACATAACTTTTCTTACGAAAAGGGGGCTTTCCCCTGCAGCACGCATGTCGTATGCTTATTAGGGGACAGGGCGGGGGAAGCCCCCGTTGCGAACAACTATGCGGCCTGTAACAGTTAGGGTGGGAATCTGGACACGTACACTCCCCGAAACGAAGCCGCTCGTACTAACCTCATAGGTCATGATACGTCCCATAGTCAGGGAGTCGCTCTGATATTTATATTTGTTTAAAAAAGTACTATGTAAAATGATGGCAGTGTATATAAAAAATCCTGTTTATAAATGGATAAAATTACTCAGCCGAACCGAGAAGAAACATCAGGACAAACTTTAAACAGTATTATTTAGAAAGAAATGAAATGTTCACCAGGATTAATCTGAACACTATGTTCTCGTATAAATCTGTGACATTAGAAAATAAAAGACGATTTTTCGAAAGACAATAAACACAAAGGTTTTATATATTTAACATTTTATTCAAGGATGTTCAAGTTAAATGATATTGATTCTCATAAAGGTGAGGCATCTGTGATTCACAATCTTTTTACCATTCCTCTTTTTATTTCTGTTTCAGCCTAGTGAAATAAACTGTAGGAAATTGCTTGTCTTCCCAATTAAATGACTTGAGACGCAGAACTATATAAATACAAAATGAGTCAGCACTTCTGAAATCTCCGCTGTTAATTACCTTGTTTCAGCTGTCTGCCTTAATTTAGCATTTCTACAAATAATGTAGAGTACGCAGGGCTGGAACGCACTGACATGCAGACCTGTATGTAGTCTTTGTTTAATGTACTGTATTTTGTGACTGAGAAGGTGAGTAAATTGAAGGAATGGACGACTACAGTTTAATACCAAAAAATGCTAAATCATGCACTTGGGGCTGAAATAGTTTTAAAAAATCTAACTTTCCGTTGTAAGGCGCCACACGTGTTACTCACACGCATTCCGTGACGGCAGGATGGAGAGGGGTGTTTAGTGTACGCATATATGCTGGGGGGAGGTGTTTAAGTGTTACAGTAAGGACATGTTACAGCACATACACCATAGGCATATCTATAATGGGTGCAGGGGGCCCTGTGGCATGCATCCTGCACCCAGGGTTGGCAGTGGAAGGGGGCCATTCAGCATCTATTTCTTCCCTGTAAGATCTTCCAGAGGGAAGAAATAGCTGCCAAATTAGTCCCCTTTCCCCTGCTGTGGGACTATCCCGATTTGTGGGCTGAAAAATGGGCGGGGCTAAGTGGGACTATCCCGATTTGTGGGCTGAAAAAGGGGCGGGGCTAATGGTGCTGTAAGCCCCGCCTCTTTTCTGCTTGCAAATCAGGTAGGGGAGGGGGGCCATGTGCAAATCCTGCACAAGGGCCCCCTCACTTCTTAAAACGCCCCTGCACTACACACTATCAAGATTTCCGAGATGTCCCCATTTTACATGCGAATAGGCTCCTGTTATTAAACTCCTTGCATGGGCTAAGGGGATACGGCAGGAATCTGCTGTTGGATCTTCTCTACCGCTGTACTTGGAATGGAAAGCAGTCTCTGCTTAGGAAATTCTATTTTCCAAATACAAGCAGCTAGAAGCTCATTTTCAGATGCCTGTATTTCGAAAATATTACTATTTAGAAAGTTTTAGTAATGAATGGGTAAACATGCCACATACTTACCCATTTATTCATTCTCCAACCGTCGCAGACCCTTTGCAGACCAGCCGGACTGGAAGTAATTATATGGGGAGTGTTGCGGGGAGGGGAGTCTTAGGCTTAGGCTGCGGGGAAAGAAGTGTTAGAGTTAGGCTTCAGGGAGGGGAGTCTTGGGGTCAGGCTGGAGGGAAGGGAGTCTTAGTGTTAGGCTGTGGGGAAGGGAATATTAGGATTAGGCTGTTAGGAGGGGAGTCTTAGGGTCAGGCTGTGGGAAGGGTGTCTTAGGGTCAGGCTGCAGGGCATTAGAGTTAGACTGTGGGGAAGGCTACAGGGAGAGAGTCTTAGGGTTAGGCTGTTAGGAGGGGAGTCTTAGGGTCAGGCTGCAGGGAGAGAGTCTTAGGGTTAGGTTGTGGGGAGGACAGAGTTAGGGTTAGGCTGTGGGGAGGACAGAGTTAGGGTTAGGGTTAGGCTGCAGGGAGATGAGGATTAGGGTAATGTACGGGGAGGGTTAGGGTAAGAATTAGGAGAAGTGATAATTACTATTCTCCGCTGTGTCTTCATCCTGGGAATTA
Source organism: Limnodynastes dumerilii (assembly GCA_011038615.1). Taxonomy (NCBI): domain Eukaryota; kingdom Metazoa; phylum Chordata; class Amphibia; order Anura; family Limnodynastidae; genus Limnodynastes; species Limnodynastes dumerilii. Next base: position 69,336 of record WWET01004060.1, read on the forward strand.
TTTATTCAGCGAGGCAGAAGCAATTGATTTCACATGCACTGCGCTGTGGCTGGACTTTAAAGAAAAAGTCAGTTCCTGGCGGCGACCTACAGCTGCTAGGAGCTACGAGCACAAGAGTAGCAAAGGTCTAGATCTGGTCATGTGTTTGCAGCAGCACTGCAAGCACATGGATTTGCACTGAATGCCCCCGGATTCATTGATGACGTCACATAGGAGCAGGGCCCGTCAGACAGGCTTTAGCAGCGGGCCGGTGCACAGGGAAGAATTTCCCCGCGCATTGGCCGACTACTAAACAGCAAGTATTGGCGGTAGGGAACCAATAATACCTGCTTCTACAGAGCTAGGTGTCGGCGGGCCCCCATCAGGTCCGGGCCCGGGACAGTAGTCCTGGCTGTCCCTCCCTGATGACGGCCCTGATTGGAACATATGCGCATGCGCGCCCCAGATGTTCCAGTTTCGTACTTACTGTCGGTAAGTACGCACAAGGGGCAGACCCTTAATTTACGATGGTTGTACCCTCGCCATGCAGGCGGGGATAGCCATGCAAATGAGGGGTCGTGGGGTCCAGATTTGCTACCGTCAGTGGGGAGTGCAGGGGGCGTACCCAGGGACCCCTGTACGCATGTAGATCATGCGGGGGACTGGATCTGGGCCAAAATGTGTTTGTGCAATTAAGACATTTTGGTGATTATCAAGAAGAGCATTGCCCTGTGTCACAGTAGGCTGTATCTTACCTGCCCCGTGGAGGCAGCATGTAAACAAATCCACGTGGCTCAGACGCTGCAGCCGGCGCACGCGCGTCCCTCTGTCTCTGCCTGTCAATCACTGCGGTTAGGGGATTTCCCTGGTTGCGCTGACGGCTGCTAGCCTATCAGAGACTAGCAGCCTCTATTTAGATCTCCCTGCACCTCCGGCCAGTGCCGGTTATAGATTCTGATTCTCAGTTCTGTGACCTGCTACTTACCTTGTGTGCCTAGTGCTTCTTGCCTAGTGTTCTGACAGTTGCCTGACCCACTTACCTGCCTTTGATCCTGCCTTGTGCCCCTTGTGTTTCATTCCCCATTACTCTCCCTACCTTGTACTTACCTTACCTTCATTATCTGTACTTACCTGAATGTCAGTGTTTGTTTCTCTTAGGAGATTCCTTGAGCGTTAGAGTGTGCATCAGCCCTAGTCTGTCTGGTTAGTCCCGTGTTCCACTTCTGTCCTCAGTGCCACGTCTTCTTGTTTCCCGTTGGTTCGTCACCGGTGGGTCCCTTCCTACCGCTTTTGCTCCCGCTATATTTCTTTGGTTGTCGTCCGCTTTTGGGGTTCACTGTCAGGTGTCTATCCTTTCCATCTCTTGCGAGTCCAAGTTCAACGGAGAACGACCACGCCTTCAGAGGCCGCTCAGCCCATCCCCACCATTAGGAGCTTTGGTGAAAACCACCTGAAAGGTAAGACCCCGGGCCCCGGAAGCTTGTTTGCTCACGTTATTGGATTCTCTTTAGGAGCACTCCTGTACTTCACGGGTAAACCCGGAGTATCCCTCATACTCTTCCTGGACTATTCCGGTACTTCACAGGTAAACCCGGAGTGTCCTAACACACTGCTCCCTACCTCTCTTCCCTCATCAACATGCACACCCCTTCCCGCCCTCTGTGTTCTGCTAACCAGTGCTGTCTGACCTCTTTACTGATCACCACATCTCATGCCTGTATTTAGGACTTGCACGTGCTGCACCTCTGCACTGGAATGACCTCCCTTCTTCAGTCAGACTCTCCCCCACATTGCAGGTCTTCAAGCGTTCACTCAAAACGCACCTGTTCAGACTAGCCTACCCTTCCTCAAGCACGGACGGGTTGCTTGAGACTTACGAGTCCCTCGAGCACTCTGATCTTTTAGTTGGCTTTTACGTGCGTATAATACTAACGTCTGTGCGTCTCTAACTAAACGCGCCCTCAAATGCTCCTTTAAATGCCTCCCCACCCACCCATCCACTTTCACGTATCTTTCACCGGACGGATTTTCTCCGTACATATGTTCCCAAGCGCCTAATGAATGTCCGTGAGTAAAATCAACGTAGATGGCGTAAATTTAGATACTACGCATGCGCAGTTATTTCGATCCTAAAAATACGCACGGAACTTCCCGCAAAAACGGTTATCTGAATGCGGCCCGATATATTTATTATATTTTATATGTAACGATATATGTAATAATGATGTGAAGTGTAACACAGGTTGTTTATTTACCCTGAGTGAAACAGTTAATGCTAGACAAAATGCATTTGCAGCTTTATTACTGTGAAGTCTTCTCCTGCACACCGTCCTAGTTCAAGGACATCCCGCAATGACCTTTATGGCTCATTATGATATATTCAAGTGCTTATTTTACTCAGGAGAATAAGCCGAATAAGTACATTTATAGCACAGTAAACTGCACTGGAAATAACTTAGAGTCTATTTTCCTCTTAACGTCACGGTTTATTAGCTTCAGCGCACAGGTTAAGTCAGTAGATACATTTTATTATTTGTCTTTATTGTCACATAAGATAATGTGCTGGTTACTGATGCTGAACTGATGCCTGAAACTTTATAACCTTGGGCCAGATTTACTAAGCTGCGGGCTGGGAAAACCAGAGATGTTGCCCATAGCAACCGATCAGATTCTAGCTGACATTCTCTAGTATGTGATAGGAAAGTGAGAGCTAGTATCTGATTGGTTGCCATGGGCAACATCTGCACTTTTCCAAACCCACAGCTTGGAAAATCTTACATGTCCTTACAATACAAATTAGTTCTACATATTGCACAGGAATATATATCTTGGTCTGACCTAGAGGTGAGCGTACGGCCTATAACGTGGCGTATTGACGCGTGATTTTTGCGTGTGCAGAACAAAAGATTGCGCAGTTACGGCCCATTCAAACCCTAATGCAACTGGATCTGTGGTGCGTTGCAGGGGCAGATTGGCCATAGAACTTACAGGGAATTTTCCCGGCAGGCCAGTGGCCTGTGGAGGCCACTCAGCGGCTCCTATTTTATTTGAGGAAGACTAGGATGTTGACTGTCATGTGTGGTGATTACTAAATGATGTCTGTATAGAACAGAGATCATTAAAATGTTGTATGTATTAGGTGGTGGTCACTAGGATATACTGTGTTTCAGGTAGTGATCACTAGGCTACTGTATATTTTAAGTGGTGGTCACTAGGATGCTGTATATATTGGGTGGTGGTCACTTGGATGCTGTGTGTTTCGGGTGGTGGTCACTAGGATGCTGTATGTTTCTGGTGGTGGTCACTAGGATGCTGTATGTATTGGGTGGTGGTCACTTGGATGCTGTGTGTTTCGGGTGGTGATCACTAGGATGCTGTATGTATTGGGTGGTGGTAACTAGGATGCTGTGTGTTTTGGTTGGTGATCATTAGGATGCTGTATGTATTGGGTGATGGTAACTAGGATGCTGTGTGTTTCGAGTGGTGATCACTAGGATGCTGTATGTATTGGGTGGTGGTAACTAGGATTCTGTATGTATTGGGTGGTGGTAACTAGGATGCTGTGTTTTGGGTAGTGATCACTAGGACGCTGTATGTATTGGGTGGTAGTCACTAGGATGCTGTATGTATTGGGTGGTGGTAACTAGGATGCTGTATGTATTAGATGGTGGTCACTAGGACGCTGTATGTATTGGGTGGTAGTCACTAGGATGTTGTATGTATTGGGTGGTGGTCACTAGGATGCTTTATGTATTGGGTTGTGGTCACTAGAATGCTATATGTATTTGGTGGTGATAACTAGGATATTGTATGTATTGGGTGGTGGTTACTAGGATGTTGTTTCAGATGGTGGTCACTTGGGGGGCAGTGACTACCTGCATTGCATAGAGGTCACTATAAATATCTTTATTGGATTCTAAAATATTAGTCAGTAAATTGTATTTTCTTATAACTCTTTTGCATAACACACTTAATTGTGACCCTACTCCCATATCATGTATGTTTTACTGCTTTTATTATATATTTCTTTATTCTGTACATATTTTTTGACTCTAGCCATTAGTAATCTCGCCCACATGTGACCTCTTGCAGATTTTTTTCCACGGCCACTTTAAGTTCCCAGTCCGTGTTTGTAGGAGGGGAGGAGGCACGTAGACAATGTATATTAAGTGCATGCCAAGGCAAATGCTCCCGATCCAAAACTGAATGCAGACGGAACTGAAAAATCCTTGGGCCCCATTCAATTGAACTGCGAAGCCCATGTTATTTTGGTTTGCAATGCAAATTCTACAAATTCATTTTCCAGATTTTAATACGCTCCCTATAGAGGTGTTTATTAAAATCCGCAAATTTTGGGTACCACAATAGACAGCCTCCCTTTCCCGCAGCCCGACACTAAGACTCCCCACCCAGCAGCCTGACCCTAAGACTCCCTTCCCTGCAGCCTAACCCTAAGACTCCTTTCCGTGCAGCCTGACCCTAAGACTCCCTTCCCTGCAGCCTAACCCTAAGACTCCTTTCCGTGCAGCCTGACCCTAAGACTCCTTCCCCAGCAGCCTAACTCTAAGACTCCCCTCCCTGCAGCCTAACCCTAAGACTTCCCTCCCTGCAGCCTGACCCTAAGACTCCCCTCCCAGCAGCCTGACCCTAAGACTCCTTTCCCTGCAGCCTGATCCTAAGACTCCTTCCCCTGCAGCCTAACCGTAAGACTCCCCTCCCTGCAGCCTAACCTTAAGACTCCTTCCCCTGCAGCCTAACCTGAAGAATTCCACCGTGCAGCCTGACACCAGGACTCCCCATATACTCCCCTTTGACCCGGTGCGGCGGGTATGCGTATGCCAGATGTTATGCAGCGGATCTCCAAGAGGATGGAACAGAACATCCTCATGCAGATCCATCCGTTGGGGAGGAGTTTGCAATGCAAATTAGGCAAACTGGGCGGCATTAGGATTATCCACAGGATCTACTATTGTACAGACGCAGATCCATGCAGTAAATTAAGGTAGGGGGGTGGTCATGTAAGTGTCCATAACTCTGTAAGGCAGAGGGGGGGTTTACTCCCCTCTTTCATGCTTAATAACCCCACACCTACGGAAAGCATTTGGGGGTCTGAAAGTGGTCCTATAGTTGCAAGATGGGCCTTAAGCTAAACTTTATAGATTGTTGAGATGTACAGCAACAATTTGTTAAATGATAGTGATCAATGTTAATTATTATTATCATATAGAATTATATGCAGATATGTAGTACAGATAGCGGCACTCAGAGACTTTCACAAGAGGACAAAAAGACACTGAGGGCCAGATTTACTAAGCTGCGGGTTTGGAAAAGGGGAGAAATTTCCCATAGCAACCAATCAGATTCTAGTTGACATTCTCTAGCATGTAACAGGAAAGTGAGAGCTAGAGAGTGATTGGTTGCTATAGGCAACATCTTCACTTTACCAAACCTGCAGCTTAGTAAATCTGTCTGGCCCTAAGTCCTAATGCTGCATGAAGTACCGACGTTTCAGTACAGCTTTAATGTACTTTTATTAGGGTGTAAACAGAAATATATATTATAAAAGACCACTTACCCGATCACCACATCTCCCTCCATTGCTATGGTGATTATCTAAACATAGTATGAGACAGAAAAACATAAAAAATCAGTAAGTGATATCCTGTGTCCTGTGCGGGATTAACATTTTACAACACTCCAAACAGTAGCAAGTAATGGCGGAAAAAAGAGCAGATAAGGATATTGGGCTGGATCCAGACTTAAGTAAGTGCTTGAAATGAGTTACTCCTGGGATAAACCATGCTGATTGCAGGGGAGTCATATTTCATCTGTTGTAAACAGTATTAGAGTTGAGAGGTGATGTTTCCTATCACAAATCTAACTAACAGTGTGATAGTGGAGCGCTGGACCTCTCTTTTGTTCCTTGTAGTTGCACAGTGGTCATTTTGGTCCATAGCTGCACCTCTCCATTTATATATACACTTGTACACATTTCATATATTGAATTAGAAGCGCAGCCTGTGTTTTTTTAGTAACTTTGCTAGTTTCACTTTGGGAGTTTGACCCCTCCCACAAAATGGCTGCTTGCACACTGTTCAAATAGTAGGCGTGTCTTACTACAGACCTCCTGTGTACACATATAGCAAATGGATAGGGACTCACCTACAGGAGGTGCCTTGACGCTGGGCAGGTGAGATAACCCAATATCGCTATATTGTGACCTAAACCTCCTTTTTATGTATGTGCTGACACAAAGTGTTACATAATGTTTGTTTGGAGCGCCGGACCTTTCTTTTGTTCCATGTAGAAAACATTCAGAGCAGGATCTTTCCATATAATAGCTGTTATGTGCATTTCTGATGCCTGCTTTTGCATTTTATGCCTGTTAGGTTGTGCAAAGACAAAGGGCCAAATTCAGGTATTCAATCCAGTGGCAAACGCAGGATTTTGAACGGGGGGTTTCCATGTAATACGTGTGGAGGATATTGCAAACCTCCCAATATTTTAAAGCCCGAAAACAGGACAAATAAGCTCCGCCCCTATTCCATTCCAAAATTCAAATTGTAATTATAAAAAAACCTGCCTCCAGTGTAGTCACTTATCGTGAATGCAGTCGAAGACTTCTCCACCGACGGGTAAATAATCACCCTAACCCTACCCTTATCCCTTTTCTAACCATAACCCTACAGCCTAACCCTAACCTTCCTTTTCTTCAGCCCTAACCTTAATGCTCCATGCCTGGAGGCAGAGATGGATTTCAAACTCATGGGGCCCTAAGCAAGATGCCAGATTGGGGGCCCCCAAGAGATCATGTTGCATGTTGAAAATGACAGCTCTAATTTGATAAGGGTGTAAGATCCTGGGCCCCTGGGGCTTGCCAGGCCCTAAGTGGGTGCCTCGGTTGCCTTGTGGATAATCCGGCCCTGTCTGGATGCACTGCATCTCCCCGCAGTGTGGCTCGCTCCGGCCCTGCCCATAGCAATCAATCAGATTCCAACTCTCACTTTCTATTACTTACTAGAGAATGTCGCTAGAATCTGATTGGTCGCTATGGGCAACATCTCCACTCTTCCAAACCTGCAGCTTAATAAATCTGGCTCTTAATCTATAAATATGGACATCAATGGATTATCTGTAAAATTTTAATTGTGAATCAATGGGAGATTTCTACTCCTTACACTGCCCCTGTGAACTCCTTTACATTGGGAAAACTACACGAAAACTTAAGGAAAGGGTTTTAGAACATATTCGATCCATCAAAAAATACAGTCAAGGACAAAGGGCTGGATCCAGACTTAAGTGCTTGAAATGAGTTACTCCTGGGCTAAACTATGTTGATTGTAGGGGAGTCATATTTCATCTGTTGCAAACAGTATTAGAGTTGAGAGGTGATGTTTCCTATCCCAAATAACAGTGTAATAGTAAAGCTGGTCAGTATCTGTGTACAGTAAGCAATTCAAAGATATATCCCTGCATGCAAAGTAT
>WWET01004060.1:90235-102572 GCA_011038615.1 Limnodynastes dumerilii
AACAATTAAACACAACAACAATAAACCAAAATTCACCAGGTTGGTGACGGAAGAAGGCAGTGTGGGACCCATAATTAACCCTAGCTATCACCAATAGCTAGCACACAATTAATTGTAAGGTGGGGCAGAACCACCCACCACGCGCTGGCGCTCTGACACCAAAATGGGGGCATTTACCACCCCATTTGCATCGCAGCGCCGCGCCCCAGCCGATGACATTTGACGGGGTGCTCCTGATTGTAAACTAGCCATCCCAGGCCCGCCCTTAAAACGAAACCCCAGTGCCGCGGGAATACCCACCGCGACTAAACACTTACCAGGCTAGAGGAGAAGACGCCCGCCAGGCTGTAGAAGGAATTTGGTCCCCAAAAGTAATAAGCTAACTAAATAATGACTAACCACTGCCTTCCCGCCACAGCAGGGGACCCTAAGAAGCTAACTAAATAATGACTAACCACTGCCTTCCCGCCACAGCAGGGGACCCTAAGGGACACCCTGCCCGCCACCAACCGAACTAAGCAGACCCCGAAGCACTGTAGAAATGTCATTAAGAAACAGCTCCATCCCGGCGTTGGAAAAATGGACCCCGTCCCGCAAATAGAGCGACACCGCGCCAAACCGGATGGCATCATGGGGAATAATATGCCCCCTCTTCCAGGAAGGAAACGACGCAGAGCTCGGTTCACTTTGCGTCGCTGTTCGTCCACCGCCACCCCCGGGACCTCCGTGCGCCAAACACGTCTCTGTACTATATCTGACCACAGTAAGGTGACGTTGGGCCATCTGTCCATAATGTATGTCAAATCGTCCCGAATGGCGTTAATCAGGACAATAGTGGACATCTGACAGATGTCATTCCCCCCCACGTGCATGATGAGAAAATCCGGAGGACCAAACCACACAACCGCCTCCAGGAACGCCCCCCGGAATGCCGCCCAACGCATCCCACCACGGCCGAACCACCGAAACGTGCATGGGAGTCGAGGATATCCGCCCCTGGCCCGTGGTACCATTGCGCCCGCGTCACGAACGAGTGCCCGAAAACCCAAACCGATGGCAGCACCCGACCTGAAACAGAATGATAAACCTTAAACAAGGAACCTACCGCGGCACAATAATCATAAAACATATAGTCCAACAATAGTTCAGAAACCTGCAAGAAAAGTTAGACAAGAACAAAGAACAAAACATCACACAAATGCGAAACCTGCAAGGTAAATAACGTTAAGCGGCGAATACCTGCAAGAAACAAGTTAGCAAAAAACACAACTCTGCAAACAATCAATCTAACAAACCTATCAAGTGGGGAACTAACTAAGAGACTAACTAAGGGAGCCGTAGTACTATGGGTAAAGGTGAACAACCCCCCTGAAAACCTTTTAGGAAAAACTGGGGGGGAAAAGCCCTTTACGCCCCGCTCGCAGGCGGCATGCCAGGCACAATGGGCCCCTCCATGTACTAGGGCGCACGCTGAGAGGAACACGCTAGCAGTTACTAGAGTCTGTGTTATTAGAGTCCGGGCCGATGTACTTCCGGAAGCAGGATGAAGACCACCTACCCAAGTGCTGAAGATCGGCATTGGATGCTCCAGCCATGGCAGCTGAGGTTGCCGCCCCAATCCGAAAGGAATAAGTCCCAAAGGCTGTCCGATCCAAACCGAGGGCGTCCAGGGCCCGCTGGAAAATGGTCCGAAACTGATACATGGTGAGCGGCAATCCATTGACGTGGGACAACCATACCGGACTCTCAGGAGGGCGAGCTGAAAGGAAACGAGAACACAGGGCCAGCGGACATATCCTGGGATCGACATTTCCATTCAACGTTACCCACCTGCCCCTATGCACTTGGAGCGATGTATCCTGCAAAGCACCGCCTCCTGATTCACCACCACATTAGCCGCAAGGAGGCCCGAATCAAGGGCCGTGCGTGAACTGGGCACTAACTCGCCGAGGCGGAAAGGCCATGGCAAATGCGGTGGAGAACAGCAGGGTTTCGTACACGCTAGCTGTCAACGCGGGGAGCGCACCTAGAAGGTCCACCAAGAGGGAAGGGGTAATGGGCCAGGGGGCAATCAGGGGGAACGGGCCGCGCACGCGACCAACCCTTCAACGCTTTAGCAATAAGGAAACCCCGGGTGAAATCTGCATCGCCTTCCACCTGTTGAAAGAAGGAAATCCCTGCCAGCAAGGCGCCCATACTCGCCCTAGATCTACCAGCCTGAAATTCCATCCCCAGAAACTCCTCAAACAGCTCACGGGAACGTGGACCGCTGCGCGCTTGGGTACCTGCGAAACCTACCCATTTAGACCACGCCAAAGTATAGTGACGCAGCGTCGCCGGGGCCAGGGAACGCAACGCCAGTTCCTTTAACTGGGATCGGCCACCTGCCAAAGATGAAAAGGACAGGCTGTACCGACAGGGTCCGCAGACGGCGCCAGGGAGTGAAATTTGGGCCAGTCGAAACGGGACAGGGCATCCGCCAGTTTGTTAGCCACACCCGGCACGTGCTCCGCTTGAAAACGAATGTTAAATTCCATACAGCGGAGCATGAGGTGCCGCAGGAGCCGCACCGCGGGAGGTGAGGAGGCTCTCAGATTATTAATCGCTTGAACAACCCCCATGTTGTCACAGTGGAAAGTGACGTCCCGATTCCGTAACCGGTCACCCCAAATTTCCACTGCCACAATGATGGGAAAGAGCTCTAGCAGCAGCATGTTGGCCGTCGCCCCGGAATTAATCCAGGCCGCCGGCTAAGGCGCCGCACACCATGTCCCCTGGAGGTAGGCGCCAAAACCCGAGGAACCCGCGGCATCCGTGAGCAAGTGCAAACGCAAGTTGGAAATGGGCGGGGCAAGCCAAACCTGAACCCCGTTGAACGACCGCAGGAATCTGTCCCAAACTGACAAGTCCTCCTTCAGCTCCCTGTTAAGACGAATCCTAAAGTGGGGTTTGGTGACACCTCTTGACGCAAGCTGCAGGCGCCTGCAAAAAATCCTACCCATAGGAATGATGCGGCAAGCAAAATTTAGGGAGCCTAATAGGGATTGCATATCGCGCAGCGAGATCTTAGGCACAGCTACAGCGCCCGCTACTTTCTCCCGAAGCCACTTCACCTTGTCCGCGAGCAGACGGCAGAGGCCGGCCACCGTATCGATCTCAATACCCAGGTAAGACAGACACGTCACCGGACCCTCTGTCTTATCCTGGGCAAAGGGGACCCCCAGGGAATGAAACAACGAGGACACGAAAAAAAGAAGGTCGCCGCAGACCGGAGAATCAGGAGGAGCCACCAGGAGGAAGTCATCTAAGTAATGCGCAACCCCCTGGTGGCCAGTGCCCGCCACCACGCATCAATGTAAAAAGGAGCTGAAAAGCTCAAAGTACGCGCACGATATGGAACAGCCCATGGGCAGGCACTGGTCGATATAAAAACTCCCTTCTAAACGAAAGCCCATGCATGTACCAAAAGGACTCAGGGTGAAGGGGCAACAGGCGAAAGGCTGATTCGATGTCTATTTTAGCGAGCAGGGCCCCCGGACCAGCGGCCCGCACCAGATGAAGCGCGTCTTCAAAGGACTGATATCGCACTGTCGCGTGCGCGGAGGGAATAGCATCATTCACAGACATGCCACTGGGATGCGACATGTGCTGAATGAGGCGGAACTTGCCCGGCGCCTTCTTAGGCACCACACCAATGGGGGAAACGTGCAGGGGGTCCAAGGGGGGAAGACTAAACGGGTCCACCATGCGACCCAGGGCAACCTCCCTCTCCACCTTCTCACGAAGCTGAGCGGGAAATTCCCTGGCTGACCGGAGGTTACGGGGAATTAAACGGGAAACAGGCTTAACAATAGGGAGGCAAAACCCAACAGAAAACCCATCACGAAGCAAAGCCGCCGAAACCTTTTCCGGATAACGAGCCAACCATTCGCAAAGCTTAAAAAGATGGACTGGCGACGGTGCCTTGACGAGCGCCAGGGTTGGGTCTGCCTCTGCCCCCCTCGCACCTGGGGTGGATCGACGACAATCACGGGACGTGTGCGCCCCCCGCAGCGCAGGCAGAGGTGCTTGTAAGGGCAGCCGGGGCCCCGCTGACACTGGGAACGATTAAAAGCGTAACAACGCCCGCCATTATTGTTGGAGCCACCCCTGGCACCCGGAAAGGACCTTGGAAAGGGCTGAGGGGCGGGGGGGAACGGCTGACTGCTGAACAATGGCCATCCACGCGTCGACGTTGCGCGCCCCAAACGCTATGTCCCGTTTGCCTTCCCATTTGCGCCAAAAACGCTCGTCGTAGTCGTGCCAAGCGAAACCGGGGGCCGTGGCATAGAGGGCACGAACTTCGGACATATAGGTACAAAGGTCCCCAAACTGGTTTGGGTGATCCTCGCAGTACGCAGCGGTGAAGGCCAAGAAACCCCCAAGCCAGTTATCAAATGTACGCAGGGCATCCGAGCTCGCACTGGACTTTTTTAAAGCCGCTTCTAGCGCAATTTTCGCGTCCGCAGTGTCCGTGAACATGTCAATGAACTCTCCTTGCTTAATGTGTTCGCGCACCTTCGGCCGTACAGTCTGCGCAACAGGAGTAATGGCGCAGTACATCATATTCTCCCTGATGATGGGGGGGACCCGACAACTCCCCATCCGCCCGAGATTTAGACCGAGAGACCCTAGGCGCACCCAAAAGATGCTGGCCCAGCAGCGAGGGGGAGAGGGGGAGAGGGCAAAAGGCTTCTGCTCTGGCCCTCAACCCCGTCCCCACACCCATCACCAACGGCAGAGCGCGCAGCGGAGCCGGGCGCCACAGCCCCCGTAGTTCCAGGAGGAGGGGGAGTAACCGATGCATCGGTCTCCCCCTCCGCAGTACCCTGCGGCCCAAGTGCAGAGTGACGCGTAGCGGAGCGACGACTTACGGATCGCTGCTGCCGCGTCCTCCGTCGCCATCCGGACAATGGCCGGCCCCTGTCACTTCAACCGCTAGGCGGAAGTGCGTCATCCGGGCACGATAGCGCGCCGCGCGCTGCCGCACTAGGCCCGGCGGGCGCGCGCACCACCGCACCCAGCGACGCACCGCCGGAGGAGGCCCCAGCGTCGGAGAACCGGACCGGAGGGCGGGAGGAACGCAGAGGACGCGAGGAGGCCATGGCAGGTAAGGAAACCGTGGGGATGGGGGGGGCAAACGGGCCTAAAGGAACCAGACGCAAAAAACCCTCCCTAAGGACGGAAAAAAGACGAGCTGCACTAAAGGGGGCCTAGCAGAAAAGGAAATTACACGTTAGGAAATACAGCTAATAACTACAAAAAAGAGCAGTGTACATCACCTAACAAATCCAGCAGGCAGGAGGAAAAAAGGGAAAGACCCAGAAACTGCAAAATAACGGCTTAAATAACTTCCCTCCAGGGGACCACCTCTCTTACTCCATTGGCCCCCAATACCCAAACAAGTAAACAACCTGCTAGGGCCTACCATTCCCCAACCCAGGGTTTAATTGCCTTCGGGCTAAATAAATTAACCCTCAGTTATTCTAAGCTCTAATGTAACTTAGGCAACCCCTCCTACATGACCCATTCCACCAGGTACACAATACCCCGCTCCTGAGCTTCCAACTGTCACTTACCCGGTTTTAATGAACTAACTGGTGGTTACCATAGTAACTGTTTATTGGAAGCTCAGGAAGAAAGCATTTTGTACCTAGTGGAATGGGGTCATGTTGAAGGGTCTGCGTAGGAGAAGCTGAACCCACAAGGGTCAAAACGAAGTCATTCTCATTGCTTGAAATATAAGAAATATGCATAAAATAACATCATCCTTAAAACAAATACAATTGTGGCCTTTGGAGAGAAAATATGCTAATATCCGCTTTTCACTTTTTGTTCATGTCTTCCTAATTCTCTGGCTCTATATAAAGAAAGGGAAACAGCATTCAGTACGTGAGATCAAAGTGGGTTATAGAGGAGAGGAAGAGCTGTCAGTATGTTCTCATTATGAAGATCTCTATGACCACACAAGGAAATATGGAGATGGATAAACAGCTGTCATGAAAATCTTCTATCATTAGAAATATTTATGTCAGTGCACAATTTATTGGGAGTGTTTGGATAGCTGGGAATAAACTACCTCTAAAATGGAATATTAAGGGGGAAAAATACAAAGTGTTGTCTTTAAAACTGCCAAACAGCCATGCAGGTAATGCTAATAATGTCTGTGGGACTGTCCCTAGAGCCCACTAAGTTTAGATTAATAGGAATTTAACTACTTGTGTAATAAAAAAAATATTGTCTTCTTTTCCAACACCAGGGGGTGCTGCTGAGACTTGGCCCGGAGGAGTGGAGGGCCCTTGCAGTCAACCAAATGTGACTCATGCATAGCATCCAACTGTGCCTCACAGAAGGGGATAGGGTTTACATGCAAAATGGGCAAAGATTTGACCAAATAGAGTCATTTGTGTTTGGAGCTGGGTGGAGTTTGGGCAGAAACTCTTCCTGTTTTTGGGATCCTCTATAGGAGAAAGAGGCTCGAGGAAGGCTGCTGTGAAGTAGATGTTAGCTTGGCTCAACAGCTGCTATGAGACACGTCCGTGTCTACTTCCAACCCTGCTGACAATTCTGCTCAACAATGAAGTGTTTCAGAACATTTGGGGCCCATGGTATTCCTTTATTATTCCTATACTATACACTGACTAAAAGGGGGCGCCCACAAGTGAACTCTGTCTCTGTCCCTATGTCTCCGCCCCTTAGTCTCCATCCCTCAGTCTCTGCCCCTCTGTCTCTGCCAGGGCCGGTGCTAGGGTGTTCAGTGCCCCCCCTGCAAACTTTAAATTTGCGCCCTTGTTTAACACCTGTAACCATTCTATATTATAATATGCGTCATAAAACAAAATCTTGTAACCACAGTAAAAGAAGGTAAATCATAGTCACCATTATACAATACAGACAGTGCCCTAGCCTCCGCTATACAATTCCAACTTTATCTTAAAAACCGCCACACAATATATATCAGACTATATATCTTATCATTCATGTCTCTCCAGCCCGAAGTATTCCCAAATCCTGTCTCCCCAGCTCCCAGTATCCACATCATGTGTCTCCAGCCACTCAGTATGATCAGTCATGTTTCTCCAGCTCCCTGGCATCCATGATCATGTTTCCAGCCCCCCAGTATCCATCATCATGTCTCCAGCCCCCCAGTATCCACCATCATGTCTCCAGCCCCCCAATATCCCCATCATATGGCTCCAACCCCCATCATGTGTCTCCAGCCCCCCAGTATTTTCAATCATGTGTCTCCAGCCCCCCAGAAATATCAATCATGTCTCTCCATCCCCCTAGTATCCACCATCATGTCTCTCCAGCCCCCAAAATTATCAGTCATGACTCTCCAGCCCCCCCATAATTATCACTCATGACTCTTCAGCCCCACAGAATTATCAATCATGACTCTCCAGCCCCCACCAGAATTATCAATCATGACTTTCCAGCCCCCCCAGAATGATCAGTCATGTCTCTCCTGCCCCCCAGAATGATCAATCATGACTCTCCAGCCCTCCCAGAATGATCAATCATGTCTCTCCAACCCCCTAGTATCCATCATCGTGTCTTTCGAGCCCCACATCTATACATTACTTACCTTTGATGGCTTCCTCCTTCGGTCTTCTGCTCTCCTCCTCGGCGGGCTCTGAAGTGAATGACGCCAATGTGACCTTAGGTCTCGCCAGTGTCATTCAGTGTTACAGGGGGAGAGCTGGAGGTGCTGCAGAGAATCCACTGTTAAACACTGTAAGGCATTCTCACGCCATCCTGCTGCACCGCATCCCTCACTTACCGCATAGTGCCGGCCCTGGTCTCCGCCCCTCTGTCTAAAGCATCATTCCTATAAGTCTCTTATATCTTGATGGACCAGCATACGTTCTGATTGGTTAGCATGGATGCATGCACAGAACAACTAAATTTGGGAATTTCCCGATATCCGATGAGCACAGTCTGCGTAACCATACATCCGACAAATGGATTACAATTACAGCATAGACGTTAAAATAAGCCGCGTACCGATTCAGACCTATGTTTCATCAGCATTGTGCGCATATGTTTTATAGTAGCATATAAGTCTCGGAAATCTGTCCATGAAAGGAGAGTGGCCAGCAGAACGCTTGCCCAAATGCGAAGGTGAGGATCGATGGCATAAAAACGCAGAAAAAAAACGAATGTATTTGGATCTAACCCAAAGTTCTTTACAGGCACAATGTTATTGCCATGCTTCAAATAACCAATCACAGTGCATAGAACAATCCTGCCTGATTATGCTTCAGGAAACATGATTGGCTGATTTTTTTAAATTATTGTTTGCAACTAATTATTTGCTTTGAGCGAATGTCACCACTCCAAAGGCGGGATCCAGAATGAAGATAGAGTTATTTATGACAGACAGGGTACAAATTCATGTATAAAAGGAATACAATACAAGTACAATGCAAAAAAATAAAATATGTCAAAAATAAAATACAAAAATAGCAGAACAATATGTATGGAAGATAAAGATATGGGCCAGATCCAGACCTATGGGTGCTTTACAAGCGCCCGGGGTCAAGACGGCTTTCATCGTAGCGGGGAGTTCACGCCCCCTGCGCTCCCCACTGTCGGTAGGACTACCTTTAACTTTTACGATCACGTATGTGGGCTTTCCCCCAGCCCCGTCCCCTCATTAGCAAGTCTATCTCTGCCTTCACGCACCATTGGTTGGCTAAATTCTGATGCGTAAGTCCTTGCACTACGCAGGCCACACACGGAGGTCAGCTGTCGCTATTAGTTGTGGATCTGGTACAAAGACATTAGACAGCTGATGGTTTATCCATTTTCATGTTGTAAGATATAAAGTATACATTTAAAGTATCCCACAATCTACCCTATATATGGTTCAGCGCTAATCACAGACAATATCTCCTTTTATATATACATATATCAATTTGGAGAATTTGTACCACTCCTGAGATTTTGCTGTGATTGGCAGCGATCCAAAAAACTGACATTAGGCGCTTTTTTGTGATCAACTTCTTTTACTTGTTGTCTCTAATATAAAGTACTTCAGTTGTTGAAGAAATATTTCAAAAATATACATTGAAACATTTGGCTTTTTTTTTCATACTTGAAGTAAAGTTAAGTGGAGGGAGGGTATAGGGGTATTAATCACTCTCTCCTTACCCGCTGGGACTGTCACTGAAAGGATTTTCTGAAAAGGGCAAATTATAGATGAAATTCAGCGTTTCTGTGAGAGAACAATTTGCTTCATTGACAATTATACACCTGAAGGTTCTTACACCTCACCGGTAACACTGATATTTCTGTAATTCTTCCCTGGTCTTGATATTTAAGATCTTTTCATGTTTTTCCATAAAAGGGTAATTACAGTAAGTGGGTGAGATCTCCCGAATTACTCATTGTTCCAGACATGCAATCTGCACTATTTTGCTTGTAATTAGAAGTATTTCTGCTAAAACTTATTGTAAAACTTTAAAAAGTTTTTGGAAACACACGGACTCACCTGGAACACCGTGATGAGCTCTGGAGGCCATGTGTACATGAGAGACTGTGCAAAGGAGAGCAGCTAAAATGGTGCATGGTCTGTGTCACTCCACATACAAAGAAAGGCCATAGGGGATATGATAGAGGCCATAGGGGATATAATCAGGACCGTCTTAACAGCATTGTAGGCCCTGGTCAAAGCAATGCATAGGAGCCGCTACCAACCCGTTTACAGGAATATAAATGTAATCAAAACTTTTGAACATTATAAGCTTTGAAAAACACAAATATTTCACCATATAAATTGTAATTCATCACATTGTTCCCTCCTGCATCACACTACACACTACAATTCATCACTCTGCTGCACCTTCATTGCACAATGTTTCACCTTTATCATCACACTATTGCCCCTTCTTGTGTGTCTCTACAGTCATCCAAACTCCTCCTCTTTGTGTGTGTCCAGCCAGCCCTTCTACCCCCTCCTTGTATGTCAGGCAGCCTTCTGTCCCCTCCTTGTATATCCAGTCAGCCTTCTGTCCTCTCCTTGTATGTTCATTCAGTCTTCTGTCCTCTCCTTGTATGTCCAGTCAGCCTTCTTCCCCTCCTTCTATGTCCAGTCAACCTTCTGTCCCCGTCTTGTATGTCCAGTAAG
Source organism: Limnodynastes dumerilii (assembly GCA_011038615.1). NCBI lineage: Eukaryota > Metazoa > Chordata > Amphibia > Anura > Limnodynastidae > Limnodynastes > Limnodynastes dumerilii. The sequence goes on from WWET01004060.1 coordinate 100,407, forward strand.
CCTTCTGTCCTCTCCCTGTTTGTCGAGCCAGTCTTTTGTCCTCTCCTTGTATGCCCAGCAAGCCTTCTGTCCTCTCCTTGTATATCCAGCCAGCCTTCTGTCCTCTCCTTGTATGTCCAGTCAGCCTTCTGTCCTCTCCTAGTATGTCCATCCAGCCTTCTGTCCTCTCCCTGTTTGTCGAGCCAGTCTTTTGTCCTCTCCTTGTATGCCCAGCCAGCCTTCTGTCCTCTCCTTGTATATCCAGCCAGCCTTCTGTCCTCTCCTTGTATGCCCAGTCAGCCTTTTGTCCTCTCGTTGTATGTCCTGCCAGCCTTCTGTCCTCTCCCTCTTTGTCCAGCCAGCCTTCTGTCCTCTCCTTCTATGTCCACCCATCCATACACACTCTTATCTCTTGACTTGCTTACCTGTTTTGAAGGGATGTCATTGGCCTGACCTAGGTCACAGCAGCCAATGCAGGGCCAAGCACTGCAGTATATCTGTGCCGAGTGCTGGCTTATTACTGCAACAGTGCAGCTGCGTGGTGTGCCAGGAGTGCTTGGCACTATATATTTGTGTCGCTGTGTGACTGCATACACATGGTGCATGGTGCGGAACCTCTGATCCCTTCAATGAGAGGTGGAGCAGCGGTCGGTGGATTTCACTGGGGCCCCCTAGGGAGATGGGGATTATCAGCGTAAATGCAGGACAGTCAGTCTGAAAATGCCTGGACTGCTGGGCCAGGAAGCAGGGCTCAAGGGCCCCTAGACTTGTGGGACCATGGGCTCCTGCCCCTTGTGCTCAGTGGAAGAGATGGCCCTGGATATGATAGCAGCTTTCACATATGTCCAGGGGAAAATCAGGCACTGGAGGGGGCCGTTATTCAATGGAAGAGATTATTATGACACGAGACACGTATAGACTGGAGGGTAGGAGGTAAGATGCGGAAACATGACCACTGAAAGAGTGCTGATCAGTGGAATAATCTCCCATCAGAGATATCTACAGCTGCAACATATAACTGCTCCGAATACATATAAATATAATGATGTCCTCAAACTATAATACGCTCATTACGCCCAATATTGTGATGCTTCACACTCACCGCACTCCTGGGAGCAGCCGAATGTCAGCACAAATACGAGGATGATTAATAGTTATGGCCACATTAGGGCCAAGGAATCCAAAGTCCCAAAACGCCGGCCATCAATGAGATCACTTCCATTTCACATGTGTGTATTGCTTCACCTCTACCACCATTCACTTCTATTCCCCCTTCCCAAGAGACTTGTGGTGGCACCCCCTACAGCCAAGCACCCTAGACTGCAGCCTAGTCAGCAAGCGCGTGGAGGCCAGTTATGCACAGAATGCTGCGCGATCGATTTCAGCAATGGCTTCCGACGGTGAGATGTGGCCACCCTCCTGGTGTATACCTAATGTATGGCTCCTATGTACAATGCTGAATTATGCAAGATCCGTGACGGCGAGATCCGTGCACTACCCTCACACGCATGGACATTACGGTCGCGCGTCTATCATCACCAACGTACTGAATTCTGAGCGTGCGATCGCTATTAATTCTGGATCCAGTCCAAGGGTCTAAATCTGGTGCCGGGCGGGGGGAGTGGGGGGTGTAGTTTGCTGGCGTGTTGGCCTCTGTTTTGAGAGACCTGCTCACGAACGTGGCGATGGTGCAGCTCCAGGGGCCACAAAGATTTTATTTATCTTTAGTAAGACTTACCCTAACACTAACCCTTACCCTTACCCTAACCCTTACACTAACCCTAACCCTCCGTTTCCCACAATCTAATCCTAACCTTACCCTTCTTTAAACCCTAACCCTCCATGTACTGCAGCCTAATCCTAACCCTCCATGTACTGAAGCCTAACCCTAACCTTCCCCTTTATCCCTAAGCCTAAACTTCTCCTTCTTCAACCCTGATCCTAACCCACCATGTACTGAAGCCTAATCCTAACCCTCCATGTACCGCAGCCTAACCCTAACCTTCCCCTTTATCCCTAAGCCTAAACTTCTCCTTCTTCAGCCCTGATCCATGCCCCACAGCCTAACCCTCCATGCCCCACAGCCTAACACTAACCCTCCATGTCCAGCAGCTTAATTCTAACCCTCCATGCCCCACAGCCTAACCCTAACCCTCCATGCCCCACAGCCTAACCCTCAAACTCCCG
>WWET01004060.1:124488-135369 GCA_011038615.1 Limnodynastes dumerilii
CAGGCCCACCGGTGACTTTTAGTGTTGGGGAGGTTTAGAGTTAGGCTCTTAGGAAAAGAGGGTTAGGGCCATAGAAGGGAAGGAAGGGTTAGGGATAGGGTCAGGCTGCGGGGAAGGGAGGGTTAGGGTCAGGCTGCTGGGAAGGGAGTATTAGGGTCAGGCTGTGGGGAAGGGAGGGGTAGGGTCAGGCTGCAGGGAAGGGAGAGTTATGATAATGGAAGGGGAGGGTTAGGGTCAGAATTAGGGCATGGTTTGGGTTACTTTTTAGACTTACCTATCGGAGCACTGTGTTCGGTGCTCCGTGGATCGATTTCTATGTCTCATTGAGGCATAAGCAATCGATATTCCAGCCACTTAAAAACTGTCTAGGAGAGAATGGCGCTATCAAAATAGGGCCGTTCTTAGCGGAGACCCTCACCCGCCCTGTCTGTCATCCTCCATCTGAACACTTCTGAGACTGATCATGAGCTTCAGGAGACTACGGGAGTCCTATTAGACCAAATGTAGATGAAAAGAGCAGGACCTTTGGGGGTAGTTTTTTATGGGTGTGGTGTATGTGATCATGCGTATCCGGACCTGCTTATCTCCTTCTGACCCCTGAATCAGGTCCTTAATGCTGGATCAGGCCTATCATCAATAAATACACACAGAGGTCCAGATCCTAAACTACGTACGCGAGTGATTATACGCTAGCCGCTGACATAAAATCGGCCATTGGTATTCACTGTGCATGCGTTACTCTGAACGTACGTACCAGCCGCGTATCAACAGCGCAACTATGAACGATGGGACGTGACATCCATAAAACACCCGTAATTACGCTTCGGAGGCGGGATGAGGCATTTAAATCGTGCAGTATGGGCGTGGCTTAGCCACATACGTACGTGAAGCCTTTACGTAAGTCAGTAGTTACGCTTTGACACGTTAAGGCAGGGTTTAGCAAGCGTAAAATGGCCAAAGTTCGTACGAGCGAAGGGAGCGCATAGAAAATACGCCGCGCGATGAAACGTAAAAGTAAGCGCTTAGGTCAGGATCCAGCCCAGAGCAATCAACCGTGGAGAGGCATAAAGATCAATACAGTGTAAAAGTATCGTTAAGCATCTGACTCAAGATATCAACCTGTGCCGCTACTGGATGAAACGCAGCAACATGGCGGATTCAGGACTTCCAGGGGATGCGTCTCACACATGATGGGATATAGGAATTTTTGTTCAGCTTTGGATGTGACAGAAGGAATCCCCCCACTCCAAAATGTCTTTGTCTTAGTAAGAGAGGGCTGTAATCTGTGAGCAGATGGAAGGGACTGAATAATGCACTGTGATTCTCCCTGCTTATGATGCAGCTATGATAAATATAGCAAGTGGGTGGATATTCCTATCACTCTATCCCCCCGAGCTTTTGTTACCCCGGCACTTCCCCCTTCGCATCAGATGTCGGCTCTCTGGAATAATTGTGTCCATTAACGCAGACTCGTTATGCATGGTGTCATTTGCAAGGAGTGTAGTGTGTCTAAGGGCACACGCGTAGACTGAAATGCATTTTTAGGTACGCAGACTATCTGATGCAAATGTACAGAGCTAAAAATTAATATTGTTTCTTTATTTCTTTTCCACTCACATCAGCTTTTACGATTTGCACTTATACATACTCTGAGACGATCTGGGGCCATATTTACTAAGCTGTGGATTGGGAAAAGTGGAAATGTTGCCCATAGCAACCAATCAGATTCTAGCTAAAATTCTCTAGTATGTAATAGGAAAGTGAGAGCTAGAATCTGATTGGTTGATTGATCTCCCCTTTAACAAACCCGCAGATTAGTAAATTTGGCCCCTGTTGTCTGACACTGCCAATGGTATCCAATGGGTGCCTGGCTGGACACCATCGGTTACAGCAGGGGTGGCAAAACAGTCAATAGCGATCGACTGGTTGACCGCGGCTGGGTGGCTGGACATTACAAGGGGCAGACATGGAGGCTGGACATTATTAGGGGTAGACATGGTGGCTGGACATTACAAGGGGCAGACATGGTGGCTAGACATTACAAGGGGCAGACATAGAGGTTGGACATTTTAAGAGGCAGAGATGGAGGCTGGACATTACAAGGGGCAGACATGGTGGCTGGACATTACAAGGGGCAGACATGGAGGCTGGACATTATTAGGGGTAGACAAGGTGGCTGGACATTACAAAGGGCAGACATGGAGGCTGGACATTTTAAGGGGCAGACATGGAGGTTGACCATAGTAAGGGGCAGACATGGAGACTGGACATTATTAGGGGCAGACATGGAGGCTGGACATTATAAGGGGCAGACATAGAAGCTGACCATTGTAAGGGGCAGATATGGAAAAATTATAGTTTGTTTAGTTTGTTTTATGTGTTCATTGGCTCATAGCCCCCTAAAAAGTATTACATTATGATTTTTTTGGACCATGGTAGATCTCAAAAGATTTTTTACATTTAGAGTAGATCCCTAAGTCTGAAAGTCTGGCCACCCCTGGGTTACAGTAAGGGGCGAGGATTCGGTCAGCTGAAAGATCATCTTTTTCCAGCCCTGATTCACACCTAAGAAGCTGAAGCTTTTTAGGTGCGTATTTTTCCAAATTTAAAAACTGAGCATGTGCAGTAAGCATGACTACACAATCTATGCAGCCCTTAGGCCCATAGGGGACGTAGATTAGCCAGGGGGGATGGGGAGAACCATACTCCATACGTATTTTCCTTCTTAAGAAGACAAATTCCTATTACAGTGAGTTATGGTTGCCCTATGGCACTCATAAGTGGGTCGGGGGAGGGGACCGGAGAAGTAGATGCGAATACGTGCATATCCGCACCTATGGATTTCACACTTAAATTAATCTGGTCCTCTGTTCTCAATCCATTTTAAATGAGGTCAAGCAGGGGATCTGATATCAGAGCGCCATCAAATATTATGAACCAATCCTGATTTATTACACTATTGTAAGATGTTCCTCTGACCATAGAAGCCAACGTAATGCAACCAACTCCATTGTGCCCCCCTTGTCATGACCGTATTCAACTGAGGTTCCACCGCAGAGGTTTTTCTAGGACAATCTTCCCTTTTTCACCCAAATAATAAAACAGAGAAAAGAGACATTACCTTGCACCAGATCCGGAATGACAAAAATTGTGCATACAATGTCCGCATTTCTCTACTGCTCGGGCGTTAGATAAAGCTTTCAGCATCCGTATGGTGTTACATGGCGACATGCAAGTTTTTACCTTTTATGGAACTGGCTCCTGCTGTTTCCTGTTTCCTCTGTAGAGAGCCATGCATTGCCTGCACATGTTACTCAGCTGCTGCTAATAGTGGTCGCGCCCTTCCTCCCTCTGCCTTTTATGACCTTCTGGCTGCTGTTTTAATGATAGGTCACACAGCCAGTCGGAGCCGTAGATGGGGATCTGCTAGTCGATCACTGGCCAGCAGCCCCGTTATAACTTCTAGCAGCACTGTCACTTGCTGCCAGTTAGAGTTCATGGTTAGCCCAGTCTGTTGCCTGCTCCTGCCTAGTGCTCTGCCTAGTGCTCCTGCCTAGTGCTCCTGCCTAGTGCTCTGCCTAGTGCTCCTGTCTAGCGCTCCTGCCTAGTGCTCTGCCTAGTGCTCCTGCCTAGTGCTCCTGTTTAGTGCTCCTGGCTGAATACAATTAACTTGACTCCCCCTGAAATCAACATGGTTTTGCCCAGGTGTAACTTTCCCCTCTTATTTTCAATCTCTAAATCTGGTCTTTTCTCTCTCTCTCTCTCTCCTTCTCTCTCTCCTCTCTCTCTCCTTTTCTCTCTCTCTCTCTCTCTCTCTCTCTCTCTCTCTCTCTCTCTCTCTCACGCTCTCTCTCTCTCTCACTCGTATAATGTATAATGTAAGTGGCTGGTGGCTTATCATATATCTGTATAATGTATAATGTAAGTGGCTGGTGGCTTATCATATATCTGTATAATGTATAATGTAAGTGGCTGGTGGCTTATCATATATCTGTATAATGTATAATGTAAGTGGCTGGTGGCTTATCATATATCTGTATAATGTATAATGTAAGTGGCTGGTGGCTTATCATATATCTGTATAATGTATAATGTAAGTGGCTGGTGGCTTATCATATATCTGTATAATGTATAATGTAAGTGGCTGGTGGCTTATCATATATCTGTATAATGTATAATGTAAGTGGCTGGTGGCTTATCATATATCTGTATAATGTATAATGTAAGTGGCTGGTGGCTTATCATATATCTGTATAATGTATAATGTAAGTGGCTGGTGGCTTATCATATATCTGTATAATGTATAATGTAAGTGGCTGGTGGCTTATCATATATCTGTATAATGTATAATGTAAGTGGCTGGTGGCTTATCATATATCTGTATAATGTATAATGTAAGTGGCTGGTGGCTTATCATATATCTGTATAATGTATAATGTAAGTGGCTGGTGGCTTATCATATATCTGTATAATGTATAATGTAAGTGGCTGGTGGCTTATCATATATCTGTATAATGTATAATGTAAGTGGCTGGTGGCTTATCATATATCTGTATAATGTATAATGTAAGTGGCTGGTGGCTTATCATATATCTGTATAATGTATAATGTAAGTGGCTGGTGGCTTATCATATATCTGTATAATGTATAATGTAAGTGGCTGGTGGCTTATCATATATCTGTATAATGTATAATGTAAGTGGCTGGTGGCTTATCATATATCTGTATAATGTATAATGTAAGTGGCTGGTGGCTTATCATATATCTGTATAATGTATAATGTAAGTGGCTGGTGGCTTATCATATATCTGTATAATGTATAATGTAAGTGGCTGGTGGCTTATCATATATCTGTATAATGTATAATGTAAGTGGCTGGTGGCTTATCATATATCTGTATAATGTATAATGTAAGTGGCTGGTGGCTTATCATATATCTGTATAATGTATAATGTAAGTGGCTGGTGGCTTATCATATATCTGTATAATGTATAATGTAAGTGGCTGGTGGCTTATCATATATCTGTATAATGTATAATGTAAGTGGCTGGTGGCTTATCATATATCTGTATAATGTATAATGTAAGTGGCTGGTGGCTTATCATATATCTGTATAATGTATAATGTAAGTGGCTGGTGGCTTATCATATATCTGTATAATGTATAATGTAAGTGGCTGGTGGCTTATCATATATCTGTATAATGTATAATGTAAGTGGCTGGTGGCTTATCATATATCTGTATAATGTATAATGTAAGTGGCTGGTGGCTTATCATATATCTGTATAATGTATAATGTAAGTGGCTGGTGGCTTATCATATATCTGTATAATGTATAATGTAAGTGGCTGGTGGCTTATCATATATCTGTATAATGTATAATGTAAGTGGCTGGTGGCTTATCATATATCTGTATAATGTATAATGTAAGTGGCTGGTGGCTTATCATATATCTGTATAATGTATAATGTAAGTGGCTGGTGGCTTATCATATATCTGTATAATGTATAATGTAAGTGGCTGGTGGCTTATCATATATCTGTATAATGTATAATGTAAGTGGCTGGTGGCTTATCATATATCTGTATAATGTATAATGTAAGTGGCTGGTGGCTTATCATATATCTGTATAATGTATAATGTAAGTGGCTGGTGGCTTATCATATATCTGTATAATGTATAATGTAAGTGGCTGGTGGCTTATCATATATCTGTATAATGTATAATGTAAGTGGCTGGTGGCTTATCATATATCTGTATAATGTATAATGTAAGTGGCTGGTGGCTTATCATATATCTGTATAATGTATAATGTAAGTGGCTGGTGGCTTATCATATATCTGTATAATGTATAATGTAAGTGGCTGGTGGCTTATCATATATCTGTATAATGTATAATGTAAGTGGCTGGTGGCTTATCATATATCTGTATAATGTATAATGTAAGTGGCTGGTGGCTTATCATATATCTGTATAATGTATAATGTAAGTGGCTGGTGGCTTATCATATATCTGTATAATGTATAATGTAAGTGGCTGGTGGCTTATCATATATCTGTATAATGTATAATGTAAGTGGCTGGTGGCTTATCATATATCTGTATAATGTATAATGTAAGTGGCTGGTGGCTTATCATATATCTGTATAATGTATAATGTAAGTGGCTGGTGGCTTATCATATATCTGTATAATGTAAGTGGCTGGTGGCTTATCATATATCTGTATAATGTAAGTGGCTGGTGGCTTATCATATATCTGTATAATGTAAGTGGCTGGTGGCTTATCATATATCTGTATAATGTAAGTGGCTGGTGGCTTATATATATAATGTATAATGTAAGTGGCTGGTGGCTTATCATATATCTGTATAATGTAAGAGGCTGGTGGCTTATCATATATCTGTATAATGTATAATGTAAGTGGCTGGTGTCTGATCATATATCTGTATAATGTATAATGTAAGTGGCTGGTGGCTTATCGTATATTTGTATAATGTATAATGTAAGTGGCTGGTGTCTGATCATATATCTGTATAATGTAAGTGACTGGTGGCTTATAATATATCTGTATAATGTAAGTGTCTGATGGCTTATTATATATCTGTATAATGTATAATGTAAGCGGCTGGTGGCTTATCATATATTTGTATAATGTGTAATGTAAGTAGCTGATGGCTTATCATATATCTGTATAATGTAAGTTGCTGGTGGCTTATCATATATCTGTATAATGTAAGTGGCTGGTGGCTTATCATATATCTGTGTAATGTAAAATGTAAGTGGCGGGTGGCTTATCATAAATCTGCAGATGTATGTAACAAATTCTCTGACTTTAATTTCAAAGATAGGATGTTATGGTTTGTTACTGGTTAATAAAGGTTTGTGGCTATGTGATATCTTAGGAGATACTTATAAACATTCCATTGTGATGCATTTTCTCTGTATTCTGTCTGATAATTTCTCAGGGAGTCTCTTATCTATGTCACAAATGTGTCTGAGCTTTTCTCGGGGCAGATTAAAAGGGAGCCGTGTGCGTGTGTGAGCTGCTGACAGGGCACAGAAGGACTGGATCCCCTGTAGGTTTCGGGGTGAAGGTGCTCAGCTGTATAATGTGGCATCTGGTGTAAATAATGGCTCATTCATTCATTGGTTCATAACATTTCTACATTTTATGACATTTAACAAGCAATCTAGCAGAATAAGTGCACTGTTGTATTGCAGGATTGTGTGTTATGGTTTATAGGGCTCTATTTACAAAGATCGTTTTCATATGATAAAGCCCGTTTATCTTGCGCGGACGGACAAGATAATTGTACGTAAGAACTAAACTCCGCCCCTACTGTATAATTTACATAGGAAGGCCAGCCCTCCCATGCATATAAAGTACGGTGGTCTGATCCACCCCACGTTGAGGTCTGATCCAGACCTACGCTCGGGTGCGTTTTTACAATGGTTGTAAATGTAAAAATGGCCATGGCGGGGCAGATGTTACGCTCATCTTATGCTCAGAAATTCTGAGCGTATGGGCCTTGAGCGTGCCTCCTTTGTAACTACGGTCCAGGGGGCGTGCCTGCCATACGATTTTCGTAAACACGCACCGAAGGCGGAGTAATGCATTTAAATTGTACAGTATGGGCGCGCTAAGCATCGTAACTACGCAAAGAGCTTACGGATGCCCGCGGTTACGATCAGAAAAGTTAGGGTAGGGTTTTGGATGTAAGACGGCAAGAGTAAGTACGAACAAGGGGAGTGCCTGTGGGAGTGTATCGTAGGTACGCCGGTAGAATGAGCGTTTCATGAGCTTAGGTCTGGATCAGGCCCAATATCCATATATCCTGCGTTCCAATGCATAGCCCAAGGTTCTGGACACGTGAATTATGCATGCCTTCAATGCCTATGGCTGCATGGGGAGATACGGCATCGTATATGAAGGGTAGGCCCCTCTATTGTACCTTTGGATGTACGTAACCTAGTCACGTAGGTCTGGAGGTACGCTTGCGGAACATCTGGTGCGCGCATGCGCTGGCATTCCTAGAAAGGGGACTTACGCTAATGACTTGCATAAGTCCCCTGTCGTACGTACCTCTGGATCCGGCCTCTTGATTCTTAGCTCCTTCCGTTCTGTCAGAGGGGGGAGGGGTTGTAAATTGTACAGTCACAGCTGGTCTCATGCTTGTTTTTCAGGGTTTTTGCATACAGGGGAACACTGTCTGCTTTTATTCATTGCACATAAATCCTGAACAGATTTATTGTTTAACTCTAATTTAGAGTTTAGTCACAAAATCACCTCCCATCTAATTCTGTTTTACTCATTTAAAATGTGCTCCTCATGTGCTCCTCAGTTGGTGTCACCCGGTGCGGTAACTCATGATGTCACCCCATGTACATTTTTATACTATATAAAAGACAATAAAACCAAGCGCTATAATTATGCTGCAGCCTATATCCACCCCAGGGTCTACCAACCCCCAAAAGAGGAAACAAGCAGCGCCTATCTTACCCATTCTAATTGATTCTTGTTTACATTTTTATACTGTTTCTCATAAATCATACTTCCTGTATATTACTCATAGTAGTGACAAAGTAGCAATATAAAAATTACACCTTTAAATTAAATTGCACCATTAAGTGTATTTACATTTACACAGTTAATGTGAAAAAGTCTCCCCCTTTCATGTGTCCAGGCTCCAGCCATCCAAAATTCTCCCCCCTTGTATGTTTTTAGCCTATTCTTCCTCCCCCTGTTATGTTTCCAGAATTCCCTTCTCCACATTGTTATGTCTCCAGCCTTCCCTTCTTACCCTTGTATGTCTCCAGTCTTCCCTTCTCCAACCTTCCCTTCTCCAACCTTCCCTTCTCCCCTTTTAGTGTCTCCAGCCATCAATTTTCCCCCTTGAATGTCTCCAACCTTCCCTTCTTACCCTTTGTTATGTCTTGAGCTATCCCTACTCCCCCTTGTTTTGTCTCCAATTTACCTTTTTCACCCTTTTATGTTTCACAGTCCAGCCTTCTTTTATCACCCTTGTTATATCTTCAGCTTTCCCTTCTCCCCCTTTTTTTTTTATCATCTCCAGCCTTCCCTTCTCCCTCTTGTTATGTCTTCAGCTTTTTCCTTCTCCCACATTTATGTCTGCAGACTTCCCTTCATACCCTTGTATGTCTCCAGTATTCCCTTCTACCCCTTGTATATCTTCAGACTTCCCTTCTTCTCCTTGTTTGTCTCCAGCCTTTACTTTTTACCCTTGTATGTCTCCAGACTTCTCTTCTTCCCCCTTGTATTATTGTAGCCTCCCTTTTTCCCTCTTGAATGTCACCAACTTTTCCTCCTTGAATAATTCCAACCATCTCTTCTTCTTCCTTGTATCTCTAGCCTTTCCCTCTTTCTCTTGTGTGTCTTGAGCCTTCCATTCTTCCAATTATGTTTCCCCAGCCTTTCCTTTTAACCTTTGTGCCCAACCTTTCCTCCTACCTCTATGTTATGTTTCCAGCCTTCCCTTCTTCCCCTTGTATATTGCAGATTTCCCTTCTTCTCCTTGTTTGTCTCAGGCTTATACTTTTTACCCTTGTATGTCTCCAGCACGCTCTTCTTCTCCTTTGCATTACTACAGCCTTCGCTTCTCCGCCTTGAATGTAACCAACCTTCCCTTATTGTGTAATGAGGGAGGAGAGAAATTTAAAAAATGTACAAATGTAAATAATGTTGCTATTGCTTTCCAACCCTGAGTGAAATTTAATTCTGTCATTCACTCAGTTAAGGGCTGTACCTATGATAGTAGATTTTTATTTGAAGACAAAGACTACTCATCAATTATTTTTATATAATAAGTTAGAGGAACTTATTTGGTCTCCAGCCTTCCTTTTTTACCAAGGTATGTCTGCAGAATTCCCTTCCTCCCTTTTAATGTCCCCAGTCCTCCATATTTACTCCTTGATATGTCTCTAGCGCTCCCTCCTCCCCACTTGTTTGTCTCCAGTCATCCCTCCCTCCTTGTATGTCTCAAGCCTTCACTTCTCCCACTTAAATGTCTCCAGCTTTCCCTCTTTCCCCTTGTATGTCTCCAGCAATCCATTCTTCCCCTTGTGTGTCTCCAGCCTTTCCTTCTCCCCCTTGATGTCTCCAGACTTCTCTTTTTATCCCATGTATGTCTCCAGCCTCCATTTATCTCCTTATACGTCTCCAGCCTTCTCTTTTCCTCCTTGTTATGTTTTCAACCATCCTTTGTCCTTGAATGTCTCTGGCTTTCCCTATTCACCCATGTATGTCTCAAACCTTCCATTTATACCCCTGTATGTCTCCAGCCTTCTCTTTTCCCCTTGTTATGTTTCAACCTTCCCTTCTTCCCCCTTTATATATCTCCAGCCTTCCCTTCTTCCCTCTTCTATTTCCTTTACCTTAACTGTTGTCTTCTGCTCTTCTCTCCTCTATGGCTCCCTGCTCATTAAACGACTGACGCTCAGGGCCGCCAAGAGAAATTCTGGGCCCCAGTAAAGCAACTCCTCGGGCCCCCCCCACGGAGAAGCGGCGGCAAGCCTAGGTTTAAATCCCTTTATATACACATATATACACGCACACGTAATTGTGTATATATCTGTGTGTGTGTGCGTATATATATATATGATGTACACCAGTGCACGCTATGCCGATACAGCAATAATACATCATTAGATGAGAGCGGCACTCAGAGATTGGTATAAACAACAAATTCCAGGTCTCTGAATGCCGCTTTTTTAAAAATATATGTATATAATGTAAATATCCCACACGGGACACTTACCTCTATTCTGCTTCTCACTTTTCTTCCTTTTTCTTTTTCCTCCTTCCTCCAGAAGCCTGGCAGAGGACACAAAACTATGACTGATATGCCTTCATACATACATACA
>WWET01004061.1:1783-17150 GCA_011038615.1 Limnodynastes dumerilii
CAGTGCATATTTTGCTTCTTAAAAAGGAAATTACGCACTTTTATTTAAGGAAGCCCTATGGCACTCTTAAGTGCCATAAGGTTCCTACAAACAGGGGGCGGGTTAGAGGACAGTTGAGATAGGTGCAGTTCTGTCTGCACCTAACTCACTCTTGGGTGTAAACACGGTCCTCAGTTCCATTCACTAGGAGATCCTTTACTTAACATCTGCCCGGAGCATTCCACACAACGACTTTCACAAGCAACTTACATATACACTAACATATAAGTGTTTTTGCAGTCATTGCATCTCCCTATTTATCAAATACATTGGTTCAGTCCAAATGTTGGCGGTGCAAGTCGCCATCGTGAATGCTATCATTTAGCTAATTTTCGTCTGTCTCTATTTTGAAAACCGTCATTTTCAAAGTTTTTTTTACTTTTTGAATGGTTAAGCATGCCGATCGGCATATTTACCCATTCATTTTTGGATGCCACAAGACAGGTTAAACCTTCCAACCGGAGAGGTGAGTAACACTCTCTGGAGACTTTTAGGTTTAGGCAGCGGGGAAGGGAGGGTTAGGGTGATGGGAGGTAAGGGTTAAGGTTAGAGTATTGGAAGGGGAGGTTTAGGGTTAGGTGAGGCTGCAGGGGGGGGGAATCTTAGGGTTAGGCTATGGGGAGGGAAGTGTTAGGGTTAGACTGTGGGGAGGCAAGGGTTAGGTTGGGTTGGGTTAGGGTTAGTGTAATAGAAGGGGAGGGTTAGAGTAAGGGTAGGGATAAATTTATACTTACTATTTGCCATGTAGTCTTTTTTCAGGAGGACCGGTTGCTTTGCTTCTGTGAGTGAATTGATTTCCCATTTCGGAAGCCAGTTCAGTTTGCAGCAGCGACCCACACTCAAAGGTTAGTGTATTCCACTGTCTACAGATAATAAGTGAATTAATTAATGAAATAACACACCATAGGTCACACTAATTACCCCTACAATTGGGAATATACACCCACCAAGTAAGAAAATAAATAGTGAAACATAGAAAATACAAATATGCTTACAAAATGCTCTAAAAGACAAGAAAATTCTTTTATACTTTCCTTGAGCTCTGTACACCAAATTAGGAGGGTCACCTTGATGGAGAACTTCAATTTTCAATAGACATCTTTTGTTAAAAGCCAAGATGGAAGTTTGGCAAGAAGGGTCATTACACAACCTATTGTGGGGTTTTCTGAAAGCTCTGTCTGTCTGCTGCAGCTCATATTAGAAGCTTAGTACTGTTTTTTTTACTGCTCTTTAAACCATTACAAACCGCTCTGAGTGCAGTGGTTTTCAATGTGGTGTGCCTTAATCCACAGGAGAGCAAAGCAGAAGCACAAATTCCCTGCTATTACAGGGCTTTAAAATGGTTTGCAAATGAGAGGCAAGGAGAGAAAGTGCTAGAAAAGAAAAGGAATTGCATTCAGCACCAAATAAACATATATCAGCATTTAATAGAATATAAATAAATAATATGCTTGGAAAATGCCTCAGAAATTGAACATTCAATGGATTCAAAAATAACTTTCACATAGCTTGCTTGTTTAAAGCACTTTATCACCACACAGTCTGTTACTAACTTATTTCTAGTGTAGTAAATAATCTGACTAATTGTGAATTCCTTATTTTCGTTTCTTTTTTTAAAATGTATTTTAAAATATAAATCATGCTCTGAGGTAACAAACAATCAGCAGGACAAGATACAATAATGTTGCATTTGCTATCATCATTTCATCTTGTAGTCCAGACATGTCAAACCCAAACCCCAACTGGGCCAAAAAATCAAAGTCTAAGATTGTGTGTGCCACAAGAAAAATAAAAAGTCTCATATGCAATATTTTTCCAGCTGCCAGAAATTCCCCATTGATATGTCTCCAGCCTCCCCAGTATTCCCCATCATGCCTCTCCAGCTCCTAGTATACCCATCATGTCTCTCCAGCTCCCAGTACTCCCAATCATGTCTCCCCAGCTCCCAGTATCCCCCATCATGTCTCTCCAGCTCCTAGTATACCCATCATGTCTCTCCAGCTCCTAGTATACCCATCATGTCTCTCCAGCTCCCAGTTCTCCCAATCATGTCTCCCCAGCTCCCAGTATCCTCCATCATGTCTCTCCAGCTCTCTAGTATTCTCCATTTATATGGCATCAGCTACCCGGTAATTCTCCATTCAGTAGTTTGCAGCCTTCCCTGTTTATACTTCACTTTCCTTCCACTCGTGTCTTTCCTCTGTGGTCTGCGCCGTCGTCCAGCACTTCTGTGTGACGCTGACCACAAAGCAATCTGTTTCCTGCTGTCGGCCAATGCATATATAGGCTTTGCTATCAGCTGTCCTATTTAACTGCTGTTGCAGCTGATAGCAGAACCTTCCTGAGATGAGGCTGCAAAACAAAAGATTTTGGGCTTCATTTGACCGCAGGCCCCTAGTATAACCCAACCCTCTAGCACCAGTAAAATGTGTACTGCCTAACCACATGTGTATGCATCTGTGATCCTCACCTTGGGCCTGATCCAGAGTTACGGTTGTGCGGTGCTCGTATAAATGCACAGCCGTAACTACTATGCATTCCTCCTGACACTCCCCCTGTCCCATCGTAATTACACTCGGTTACGCCGACTGAAGCCTACCCTAACTTCAGCCGGCATAACCGAGAGTAATTAGGACGGGACTGCAGTGTATTTACTAAAACCCTGCCCTCCCTCCCTCATTACCCTGCCTCCCCCGCCTACCTTCCGTAACTGTAGCGTAGTTATGGACATCCCATCCACAGTTAGGAAATTCCTACCTTATGCCGGGAAACATCTGCCGGGCGCATGCGCAGATCAGCTTAACAGCCGATCTTTCGCTTACGCCCAGCATCATAACGATCCAGAGCGTAGCTCTGCCCCTTATTACCTAGTTATGCTTACTTCACAAGTAATAATTTCTTGCCACTGTAACTCCATAGAAGCACATTGCTTGTTCCAATTGTACAACTGTTGTCTGCTGGAGACTGTGAATATGACATCACATCAGCCAGGAGCTAATATTCCGTGTAAGAAATATATTATATAGAATGCTGCTATTACATGTATGTGGATGTGTTTTTATTAAAATGTATTATTTATTTTTAATATTTTTCAACTATAACATAACGCATTTTAATATAAATCTTTCCTTTTCTTGTTGGTTAGGTCATGATGTCAGTCTTTAATTCAGAGCTTGACAATAAAAAGAGCTTGTGATCTTTATAAGAAGCTAGGCACTTATTATTTGTGTGAGGGACCTCACCTATAGGAGTTGGTGGCAATTAAAAGCAATACAGATTAGGAAGTTATTGGTGCCTTAATAAAATAGTGCTGGGAGGGCCCTGACAGATGGACACAATGAAACATTTGTGCTTGCAGAAATTGATAATGGTGCACTGCCTCTGTCTGTCTAAGCAGTGTGCAAAGCCAAATGCAATTGGTCATACACTACAATGTGGATTACTAGGGGTTATCCATACCTCCATCAGTGTCTGACAGAAGCAGGGCCTCGGGGCTCCACCTGTGTCTAAATAGCTGCCTAAGTCATCTTACTAATGATATCAATGTTTCTATATATATACTCGGTGCAAAATGCAGTGTGGAAAAACTTCAATACAAACCATTAATATCCAGAGTTATCCAAAGTTCAGTAATATCAGTACACTATGGAGAAAATCTGATATGTTTAAATGTTTATGTCTATATGTTTTGGAGATCCTCTGCCCTGCCTAGCAATGTTTGTGTCATTATATTTTAATTAACAACAAAAGTAGCAGGTCAAAGAATAACTAATAACCAAAAAGCTTTAGGCATATTGATTAACTGGCTGAATGAGTCAAAGGGCCAGATTTACTAAGCTGTGGCTTTGGATAAGTGGGGATATTGTAAAATTAGAAGAATACCACTTTAAAAGCGCTCATATACCCTGCGGCAGCTCTCAACGCCCAGAGGTCCCACACCTCCAAAGAAGATTGTAAAACAGAAAAAGACGGCGATGGGAGAAGCGCTAGGGTAGTGTGAACATTAAATATAATACAAATAATAAAAATATATATATAAAAATATGGTAATTATGTACCTGTTGGACTAACTAAAATAGTAGCGGCACACAGGAATATACGTCCAATTCAGTCTTTAGAGTAAAAAGTACATCAAGATTCTTTATAAAAAGTCCTCTTAAGAATCCAGTGAGACTCCAAATGGATAGATAAGAGAGACAAAAACGAAGAAACAATGTGTCAATAATATTGCAATATTGGATAATAAATAACCGGATATCTCATATTTAGATGGAATGGGATAAACGGGATGAATGTTGCCCAATAAGGAATTGAGGATATTGGGCCGTATTCAGAGATCCGGTTTTAATGAAAGTTCAGTGCGTATTTTTAGGATCGGATCGATTTTGCATCAACTGCGCATGCGTAGTAATAGTGATACGCTATCTACGTTGAAGTTAAGGTCGGAAATGGCTAAGGGACGGACTTGTGAATCGGGCGGAGAGTAATGCGACCCTAAGTGCTGGAGGAAATATACGGACCTAAGGTAATATACGCAACTAATAAAAAAACTAAGGCCGGAAGTGAGTGCGGCCAGATAGGGCAAGTCAATGCAGGTGGAAGTTTAGGTCCGGCCGGAGGTTGCGAGGGGAGTGACTGTTTTTTAAGGTGGGTGTAACGTGCTCCGACCTGCCACTTATTTGCTTATATTTGCGGCCCGATCGCCGACGGATCTCTGAATACGGCCCATTATGCCTTAGACCCCTACTAGACCCATGTCAGTCCAGTAGGGGTCTAAGGCATAATATCCTTAATTCCTTATTGGAGAACATTCATCCCGTTTATCCCATTCCATCTAAATATGAGATATCCGGTTATTTATTATCCAATATTGCAATATTATTGACACATTGTTTCTTCGTTTTTGTCTCTCTTATCTATCTATTAAGTGGAGATATTGCCCATAGCAACCAATCAGATTCTAGTAGACATTGGGCCGTATTCAGAGATCCGTTTTTTTTATGCACGCAATTATACGCACAGCCGGAGCAAGGAAACACCCACCAACAACCCCGACACTCCCCTCTCCCGGATGTGCTGTCGGGGACTTGCGAGTCCCTAGACCACTCTGTTCTTTATGTGTGTACTTACATGCGTATATGTGCTCCGTCCATACGATTCTTGATAACCGCGCCTCCATGCGCTCATTTACATGCCTCTCCCCACTCACTTTTATGTAAATTTTCCCGTGCGTCGGATTTCCGTGTGTATGTCCCCAGGTGCGATTCACATATATGTCCGTTAGGCACTTACGTGCGTATAGTCTACGTAAAGTACGTAAATAAAGTTACTACTGCGCAGTTGATCCAAACCTAAAAAATATACACGCAACTCCCCTCGAAAACGGATCTCTGAATACGGCCCATTATCTAGTATGTAATAGGAAAGTGAGAGCTAGAATCTGATTGGTTGCTATAGACAACATCTCCACTAATCCAAACACACAGTTTAGTAAATCTGGCCAAAAGAATCAGTTTAAGTAAAGGATATTTTGGTAAAATATAATTATTAACATTCCATGTATTGCAACTGTCTGTTGTCTAGCTCTCGACTAATATCATATTCAGTCAACAATCTCTGAACTCAGTTCTTGACATTACAATCTCTATCAATGATCTGTAGTCAGCATCTACTTCTATTTTTGGTTAGTAGGATTATGTTTCCTGTTTACCGGACCTCTGGGACAAGTCCTGCTAATAGTGACTGGTTAAATTATTCAGTTAATTGTATGAACATTTAAGCTCTAAAGTATTTTAGGGTCTCTTTAATCTGACTCCTGTCAGATCTCTAGGGTTACTGGATTCCAATTGCATGAATACTAAGAAGGTCTTTAATGAAAAGTACATATGATGACTCTAAGGATGCAGTAAGTAGCAATTCCATTGGATAGTCTTTTAACAGCCAGAGGTACCTCTACACAGCTTTGTACTGCACATGCCCAGAACAAAAGTGTACACTATTGCAGCTAGTAACACCCAAAAGCAACTCACTGCTGTGACTATCTGTGTTTGAAGGGGCATGGCAAAGAAGGGAAGGTGTAGACTAATGTATTCTATGTACCATCAACTACAACAACCAGAATGACTTTGAAAACATAACATAAAAGATTAAAATATCTTTTATAACTTACATGACAAGACAAAAGCTATTTTGTAATTTGTAACCTGAGATATTATCAGCACCATGGATAGGATGCCAACCTAAGTGCAAAGTCAGTATCTTTCGCAGCCCTGTGGCTGTGAACATATGGACTATCCTATGGCATGGAGGAGACCAGTACACTCCCCCCTGATCTCCTCTTTGTGGAAGGCAGTTATGAGGACTGCTCTCTGCTCTGCTTTAATTTCTCTGCACAGAATCACTGCCATGCGGAATACTGGCTTGTACATAAGGACTCAGCCGAGCCCTTACTGTGTAATTACCATGCCTACCACTGCCCACCGCTCGTAACTAATCTTGTAAGGCAAGCCATCAGAAAGGTACTTACGATCAGAATGCAGACTCAGCCATAGTGCGTTCCGATCATAAGTACCTCATTTTGGGCATGCGTAGAATGAATTGTCCGCTGACTTATGTCCAGGTATGTGTAAGTCAGATGTCGTACAGAGGTCACGATCCTATCCTATCCTATGTTATCCATGTTAACCTCATAATTTGCACTTTATATAACTACAAATTTTAGCCTATTATCTTTTTTACACTTTTTTTTTTTACACTCTTTTTTATAAAATATTTTATTGCAGCACAGTAAAATATTGGATAAGATTTTAAAAGAAAAGCAAACTCTACACATAGAAGTGATTACCTATAGAATAAATTACAACATTTTCCTAAGTCTTCACTAATGCTTGCCATTAACATTCACATACTAGGGTGCATTTGAATCAGTCTGTTGTCTACAGAGTTGTTGAGAGTCACCCCTAGATTAGGCATGGCCAACCTATGGCTCTCCATGTCTTCTGAAACTACAGTCAGCCAACATGCAGAGTTGCCGACTTTTAAAAGCTTCCCTCCAGGAGAACTTGGAGGGATGCCACAGATGCAGGCAGGGGGCGAGGCTTAACGGCGTGATTTATGCAAATCGCATCATTAAGCCCCACCCATTGACTATCAAGTACTCCTTTCAGGAGTCTCCCGGACATTCTGGGAGAATTGGAGTTGGAGAGCATGGGATTCTTAGTTTTACAACACTGGTTGGTCAGGATTGCACTACATAATCACTCTATAAACACAATAGGGGGTTGCTGGGCATATGTCCGCATATGATATCCATATGTTTGGTGAAAGTATCCCTATATTTTTATTTATTCCTCATGTCATGTTGCTTGTGTACCTTTTTTGTCCATCTCTCCTGCACAGTACTGCAGGATTGCATGGTAACTTTAAATAAATGTTTAAAATAATATGCCTTCCTGCAATAGTTGCAAAATATTTAGCTTTTTTTCCAGTCTCACCTGCACATCACCAGAGTAGTTTATTTACATTGCTCCAGGGCTGTGCTCTGCACTGATACAATTGAATCTGGAGAGCAGGTATGTGTTATACTCTAGGGTAAAGGAAATAAACAGCTTTGTCTGAGGATATAAAGGCATGCTTATTGCACAGCAAGAATCCCACAAGATACAGCAATGATCTTAGTAAAACTAAAAGGAAACTGTGCACAAGGTGATAAATAAGTTATCTGAAGGTTGACAAACACTTTACCTAACTACTGTATTATTCTGTTTTCCTCATGTCCTGTATATTCTTCATATTTTACAGTAGATGTGAAAGATGTAGCTACAATGGTTCAAGTCAGGACAAGACTGTACAGTTTTTGAGGTTTCTGCCCTACATAGTATCTATAATTCCTGTTGTACAGTGATAGATATAGAAGCTGAATATGTAAATGTATGGTGATTTGGTATTCAAAAATGCATACAATATATGAATGTAGAATATATTGCTACATTAATAAATGAACCTTTTTTGTACAACTATTAATATTTAATATATATAATATAACTACAGTTTTTCCTCAAAAATAAGACCTAGCTTAATTTTTCTTATTTCTTGAAATATAAGCCCTACCCCGAAAATAAGCCCTAGTCAAGGATGCCGTAGAGCTTTGGATGAGCTCCAGCTGGGACAACTATCGGCATAACATTGCCTTTTATAGAGTGGTTATCGGGGGGAAAAAAATTCTCATTCTCTCCCCTCCACCCTCCGTACCTCTAAAATACCTTCTGCAGGGCTAGGAACTGCGGATCTGTGCTCCCTGGAGAGTGTGACATGACTCTCTTTGAATAAATGTAAGGTAGTTTTTTTTACATGATTGAATGTAAATTGATGTACCTACACTTAAAAAAAAAAATAAGACCTACCCTGAAAATAAGCCCTGTCTTGTTTTCGGGGAAACATGGTAAATATTAATAAACATATACATATATTTCTCTCCTGCATGCACAGAAGGAAGGATTTTATGAAAATCTTGACATTGTTGCACAAAAAAATCTGTTGACTTTGCAAGACAAGTAAGTTCCATAAATATCAAAGCAGCTGCATGTAGATTAATTTCTGCTTCCCTTGGTTATAAGACAGTGTGAGGCTGACATTATTCCCTTATACATGTAGCTGTACAAATAGTGGTATAATTACTACAGCACAACTCTTTTGCTTATAGTCACTCTTTGGTATCCTACAAAAAAGTCTACATATCTATTAATAACCATGGGCCAACCTTGAACTAATAAAGAGAGCTTACCTATGGTGGATGTGGTTGAGGCCAATACAGTAGAACAATTTAAACATGCTTAGGATAAATATAAGGGTATCCTAATTCTAAACCAAATTGAGGGTAAATAGGGTCTAGGGTCAGTATAGGTTTGAATAAACAAATGGGCAGACTAGATGGGCCATGTGGCTCTTATCTGCCGTCACTTTCTATGTTTCTATATGGAAATGTACACAAGTCACGTGTTCCACATTTTGGAGAGTCTAGTGTCTTTTTTAATAATTGGATTTTATTTTGAAAAGAAACTTCAACAGTAAATAACATAACATTACATAGGCAAAATAATCAGCAAAGGCAGAGTCATAGAACAACAACTAACCAGAACAAAACAGAAACTACAGCATGAGAATATAGGACTGGATCCAGACTCCCGCATGTTTTCCGTATGTGTGGGCATTTGCCCGTCCGACAGAGAGAGGGGAGTGAAGGCCCACTGTCACTCCCCTCTCTCATGCAGGCTTTATGGCAGCTTAAGCTGCCATAGGTCTGCCTTGACTAAAGCCATACCCACCCCACACTGTACAATTACCACCCACCCACTTTAGCGGGTGAAGGGGAAGCACAGCCCATTTTATTGGAAATGGCATTGTACAGAACTAAGTTCTGTATGATGCTAGGTATGCCAGTGTTACTAACATAACACTAGCATAACATCTGGAGGGCGCATGCAAACTGAAAAGAAATAACAGATTTTGGTGGTCAGGAAAAAAAGCTTGTTGTGGCCCCTGTCAAATTGTAATATTAATACCAGTGTCATATTAGCAAAACTCACAATCACTCATCTGCTTTGAACTCCTGACAGACAACAAGCGATAACAGCATCTGGAGAGAATAAAGGAAAGCAGGGAAGAGGTGAATTGCAAAACAGATTTAAGAAACAGAACAGAACAGTGCTATTCATTAGTAAGGTAAGCATACAAATGAACAAAGTGCTTGTTCAGACCTTTGGGTGACCAGTGCCACACGCGCAAATTCTACAGCAGATGTAGATTGCCACAACTATCAGTGCAACCTACAGCCACTTCCAATGCATCTCTGCTGTTGCTTTCTTTATACTGGTAGTTTGTTGAGAGCAAGGGAGAAACAGTGGTCTTTATAGAAGAATTGCCTGAATCAGAGACCAGTGTCTTTATGCCTTGACCTAGAGCAATACTATGCGTGCGCAAACCCAGAACATACTCTGATCTTTCAGATCATATAATAATTATAATATAAAATCATTGTGTCTTTTTCCTTTTTATATATTTATTATTGATGTATTTTTTTGGGTTTTCAATTACTAACATTAGTCTTTTTGGATAGATCACATCAATGGCATATAATGAAGTACTTAGCTTGTGTTTATGCTTAATGTATGGTATAATAGCTACAAAAATAACAATGGCTCGTTATCATTAAGTTTAAACTTATCAGACCGTTTCCAGAGTGCTTGCACAAGCGCAATACACAAGCGTTGTTTGTTAGATCCCGAGTTTCGTGTTTCCAGTGAAATAGGAAGTGCAAGCATTTAACCCTGGCTGATGGAGCTATATGTGCAGAGGCTGCAGCTTTACTGAACCGCCAGTTTCCTATGTTTTGGATATTTTTGTTCCATTTCAGCATTTCAGCAATGCCTGAGCATAGAAGCGGCATTCCACTGCTATAGTGCCATTAAAAAAAAACATTTTTGTTTATTTTTTTTCTGCAGAATTTTTATTTAAACATCAATTCATAAGATTCCAGGGAAAAATGTTTCCAATGTTAATATCACAATCTTACACCCCAGACATGGTGTCAAATTTTCACTGACGCACAGACACATTTCCCTTTTGCATCTATTTAAATGACTGAAACTACCCTTTTCTCATTTAAATATCATGGAGCACCCATTTCCACAAGTGCACAGCACACAGAAGCACAGACAAGCACGTGGGTATCCTTGGGACTGACTTTCTGCACGCTCCTGTTTGGAGCCTGCTCTGAGCATGCGCAGTGTGAAATTCTGTTGTGCTTTTGTCTAAAACTACAGATGCGCTGGTCTGGATCAGATCCATCCAGCTGAGAATATGCAGAAATAAACCACTACATAAACAATCATTCCAATACTAGTTTCTGCAATCAGTCTTCATATAACACACACGCTGCATCAATTTGCACAAAGATTAAGCTATTCATGTTTCATTTATTAAGTGTCTGTAAATTGTGTTTTCAAAACCTTCTTGGAAAGCTTATTACAGCTTATAATAGCATACTTAAAATCTTTTCTTTTTTATCTATTATATGATAGTATAATACTTGGCTACTTGTATATCAAGCTTGTGCACAGCTAAAAATAAATACACCTGTTTATTTTGAGCAAGCAATTAAAGATCTTTCAGGACATGGATCTGAATGTTTTTGTGTGGGGAAGGGATGTAATGTCACTGAACACTGTATATTATTGGAGTGAGGGACTATTCTTTGTACTTTCTGCTTTTATAGGTGGAATGTAACAGGAAGTGGTTTGGCAATTACATAGAAAATGGTATAACTGTTACAAATGCTCTACCCCTGCTGTAAGATATATACTGTGTTTTGGATTTGGTTCCTGGTTATAAATCTTCGTCGTGTTTTGGTTTTGCCCCAGTAACCCTTAAAATGTTTTTTTTGTATTTTTGTTCCTACAGCATTATTAACAAGAATAACATTCAATTCCAGTCATTCCCAGTCAAACTGGACTATCTCACAGCTGACAAGATTGAGGTTGGTTGGTACATGCTACCATATATTGTCTAGCATCTACTCTCACACTTTGTGACATTTGTCAAATGTATTCTTGATATTGTTATATAACATATGCAAGGACAATATCTATGGTCCCTTAAAGATGAGAAAGTGTGAACAGGACTTGTGTTGCAGGGTGAATATTATGTTGAAGCTGTTAGTATATTACTAGTACTTTTTGCAGACTAAGGGTTAATGAGATGGTCCAGTTTGACTGGGAATGACTGGAAATGAATGTTATTCATGTTAATAATGCTGTAGGAACAAAAATACAAAAAAACATTTTAAGGGTTACTGGGGCAAAACCAAAACACGACGAAGATTTATGTAGTACCCGGGTGGTAAGGGCTACAGGTATATTTTATTTTGATGGTATTGTGGATGGTGGATTGCAGAGAGGTGTAAGCATCGCAAGAAAACTCAGAAACACTTTATTTGTGTTTAATAAAAATTTTATTTAGTTTTAATAAATATTTTCAAATTTATTTTAGATTTAATAAATATTTTTTCAGAATATTTCCCTGAATGTTTCAGATTTGCAGAAAACTTTACACTTTTTTTTTTCATTAAATATACAAGTAAATCTGACCAAATTAAAGGACAGCAATTGTCGCAGGGTAACAGAAAATTATTTCTAACATTTATAAGTTTATAAGTCTATAACACATAAGAGATTTTAATTACTGTTCTCAATACCTTCACAGTATTCAACTATTTTATACAATTAATAATACTAAAAAAACGTTTACTAGCTGTTTATCCAATTCTAGTGTTACCACAATTCATTTGATATTTATTCCCCAAATTGTAGATTTTAAATAACTACCTCTTATACATACCATCATACAAACAATTAATATAAGTTATAGAATGTATCTACCTACTTCTTTATGCCTTTTGTCAAAGTCCACTTAATAAACTGGTTGCAACATTAAATCTAACTCCTTCTCATCAACACTTTGTGACAGAAATGTATTACTTAAGTCTCCTTTCTCTCCAGCTGCCAGTTCTCAATAGTTCACTTATTTTGTACTCCCTCTCTCCATTTTGTCACTCTCCTTACTTGCACCTCTCAGCTGTTATTACTGTTTCTCACTTTTTAAACAGTCCTTTTCTGCACCTTAACTGTTCTGTTATCACCTCAGTTTTCTCTCTGTCAGCACTTTAAGCAATCTTTATCTCTCCGTTGCCTTTTCCACCTCACTGCACACACTCCGGCTCTCCCGTTATTTCTGCTGTCTTTTCCATTTCACCCCCTTCTCTATTTTCTCTGTTAAATCTTCAATGCAGTCCCCAGCACTCAGCACCTTCTTTCCACTCAACTGTCCCGTTTACCACTTCAGATCTCTCTCCTGTCGGCACCTCCGTCTCTCTCTCACAATAAATCAGCTGTTCCCCCGTCACTTTCCTCTCATAAATCCAGCCTTCCTTCACCTTCTCTGACACCTTTCTCCTCAGCTCACT
The DNA here is from genome assembly GCA_011038615.1 of Limnodynastes dumerilii. Lineage (NCBI taxonomy): Eukaryota > Metazoa > Chordata > Amphibia > Anura > Limnodynastidae > Limnodynastes > Limnodynastes dumerilii. The sequence continues at coordinate 14,841 of WWET01004061.1, forward strand.
GCTGTACTTCACACCCAGCTCTGCCTGACTGTTATCACTGCTGCCCACAGCCTCCTTCTCTGTCAGCACCGTTTCTCATCTCTTTCACTGCCGTCTGCCTCTAGATATTTCTGAAATTCAGAACAGAAAACAATATTGTTATAACATTTAAAAATAAATAAAGTTTAAAATGCGGTTTTGTGGGATCACTGGGGATTATGAGATGTCATACATTGGTTTCAGTCTGGCAGGGGTGTCACAGTAGATCCAGACCTACGTTCTTGTTACGTTTGGTAGCGTAGCGTATTTACTCTATCATAAGTACTATACTATCCTCGGCCGTACGTATTTTAGCCATGTTACGCTTTCCAAACCCTACCTTAACTTTTCAAAGCGTAACTCCTGTCGTCTGTAATGGCTGCACGTACTTACGCAGCTACGCACGCCTATACTGTACGATTGAAATGCCTCACCCCGCCTCCAAAGTGTAATTACGGGTGTCGTATGGCTGGCATGCCCCTTCGTTCGTAGTTACGATGATGATACAAGACTGACCCTTACGCTCTGCGTTACGTAGCATAACATCTGCCGCGCACATGTGCAGTAAGTACTAATGGGCACTTTTACGTTAGCGGCTAGCGTAAATTCACTGGCATACGTTGTTCTGGATCTACCCCAAAGTGGCCCTCCAGATGTTATGCTGGTGTCATGATAGTAATACTAGCGTAGCAAGATTTGTACGGAACAAATGGGCTGTGCTACCCCTCCACCCACTAAAGTGGGCAGGGGAAAGCATGCTAATTGTACAGTGTGGGAGGGGGCTCCCACACTTGTGTGGTCGTAAAGACCGCTGATCCACATAATTGACTTAAGACAGGCTTATGGCAGCATACGCAGCCATAAAGCCCGCATGAGAGAGGGGAGTGACAGGGGGTGCACTCCCCTCTCACTTTCGAACGGTCAGACCCCAGCACGTACGGAAAGCGTGCGGGGGTCTGGATCCGGTCCTTAGTAACTGAAGTTATACATATTTTCTCATTTCTTAAACCTATCCATTCTGGAAATAGTCCTAGAAAAGTAAAGGAGCCATGTGATACCAGTTTTCCCATTCTGCTTGCATTGAGACAGTTGTACACTTTCCATAATACCTGAAGTCCTAATGGAATAGAGCTCATCCAAAAATGTCAGTCTGATGAAAGATGGCACTGGAAGCCAACAATATTATTTTTGTATTCATTTCTATTCAGTTACAGGACAGAATAGCTATTTGCTTGGTAAACATTTCTACACACCTAAGGTTAACTAGAAAGCTCCCCTGTGTGCACACTTGGCATTTTCTTGTTATTTTAAAACTGTGCTAGAAAATGTTATATATGTTCCCGGAGTATTTTAGTGTAAAGAAAAGAGACCTTTTAAACATGTTATAGCATGTATATGTGAAATTCTGATACTACTTTCCTAGAATTATATTTTCCGGAAAAGCAAACGTAAGCGGATTTCACCCTCTGCTATGTCCCTATTGCCTGTTATAAGAGAAAGGTCAGCCTATACACACAAAGGGGTCAGATTTACTAAGCTGTGGAAAAGGAAAAGTGGGTATTTTACCCATAGAAAGCAACCAAATAGCAACAGAATAGTCAAGACAGCCTATGGAAGACAAAAGTTTGTCCATGCAATTGAAGTGGTTAACATCTCAATGTGTTGATGTCTGAACAGGAACGCAGTATGTTCTTGCAATGTCAAGAGCACCGACAGTTAACAGGGTTGACTGTTTGGCACTTCTCCGTAACAGAGAGCAGGGACACAGCAGAGGAGAGAGCGTGGACAGAACAGAAGAGACCGAGGACAGGAACTTGAGTGGGAACAAGGTAAAAAATGTATATATTTTTCTACTATACTTGTTTTAACAATTTCAGTAATGATACAGCTGACTTTGTGACATTGGTTAAAATCCAGATGTACGGGCTAGTTATGTTATAATGCTAGCGTAATTACTATGCACTACCCTAGGCACTCACCTCGCCCGTATGTACTTTGGCCGTTTTACGCTTCCCAAACCCTACCTTAACTTTTCCTGGTGTAAATACTGGCGTATGTAATGGATTACGTACATGATGGCCAAACCCAGCCCATACTGTCCAATTTAAATGCCTCCTTCCGCCTCCAAACCGTACGGTGTCGTATTGATGCCCCCGTCCCTTCCTTCATATTTAAGCTGATGGTACGTATGTTAGGAGTTACGTGGCGAAACATCTGCCGCGTGCATGCGCAGTAAATACAAATGGGTGAAATGACGTTATCGGCTAGTGTAAGTATGCTAGTGTACTTAGC
>WWET01004061.1:18179-30434 GCA_011038615.1 Limnodynastes dumerilii
TTCCATTGATAATTTTTGTGTGATTTTGTTGTCAGCACATTCAGCTATGTAAAGAACAAAGTATTTAATAAAAATATTTCATTTATTCAGAACTAGGATGTGTTATTTTAGTGTTCCCTTTATTTACAATATATTTATTATATGGCAAATAGATAGGAGCACATATGACAAAGGGCCTGTTCTCCTACAGCATTTCATTAGCATGTTGCAAATATGAAAACATATTACTATATAGCACTTATAGGGTATGCATTTGCCAGTTAGAAATTAAGTATCTTGACATTCAAGACTGAGAAATCTCTATTTCGAAGATCTGTATTTTATTTCACATATTTTTTATTTAGACCCATTACTATTTAGACAAGGCTTTATAGAGACAATACTATATTTCAAATTGTTTCTATTTTGACAAGTCTGTATTTCAACATGTATATATTTCTATATGTCACTATGGTGGGGCAGCACAGTGGCTTAGTGACTAACACTTGTGTGTCACAGCGCTGAGGTCATTAGTTTGATTCCTGGACTAGGCCTTATCTATGTGGAGTTTGTATGTTCTCCCTGTGTCTGTGTGAGTATCCCCTGGGTGTTCTGGTTTACTCCACACTCCGAAACATGCTTGTAGGTTAATTGGCCCTAAGCCCTATTGTGTGTGTGTGTGTATGTCTGTGTTAGGGAACTAAGGCCCGTATTCAGAGGACCGGACGTATGTTTAGCGCTACATTCTAAGGCCCGTATTCAAAGTACCGGACATATAAAATATACATCCGATGTATAGCGATTTTTACTACTGCGCATGCGTAGTAATTTTTACGTAATCTATGTGAAAAGACCGCATTTACGCAATCTATGTAAGAAAAAGATACGTAGATTACGTAAAAAAAATTACTACACGTCCGGTACTCTGAATACGGGCCTTAGAATGTAGCTCCAATGGGACAGAGACTGATGTGAAAATTAAATATTCTCTGTAAAGTACTACATAACATGATAGAAAAATAGAAAAACCTGTTCAGAAATAAATTAAGCATTACTTTATTTGACATTATTTTGATTTATGTCTTTATTACTACACAGCTCTATTTCGAAAGTGTTATTTAAAATATATATATTTCGAATAGGCTATATTTAGACAATTCTATATTTCAGGTAGGATGTATTTTGAAAGCTTTATTTCGATAGTTAAATATTTCAATAAGTCAGTTTTTCGATAAGGTTGAATTTCTAAAGGTTTATTTAGAAAACTTAGTATTTCAACAGTTATATTTAGAAAAGACTTATTTTCGACAATTATTATTCTAAAACTGTAACCCCATACAGGCAATTTTATATTTATCATGATTTTGTGGTATATTTACATGTTCTTTCATTTAAAAAAAAAAAAAAAGTAAATTATTTCCTTAATGTGATTTATTCTGCCACAAATTTCTTGTGCTGCGATAAATAAATTGTCAGCAATTAAATATCACTACCTCATTTTATTGATGACAATTAAACGTTTGTGCCCGATTAAATTGATGACCATTTCTGCCCATATTTTTTGATTCTTGAATATTAAAAATCGTGTTGTCTATATAGAAACTGTCACTGTTATGAATTTCTGATCGGCAAACCATACTCCAATTGTAGACTATTAAGAAACCTGACTCAGACCATCTGCAAATCCAACATTTCAGTTTACTAAGAAACTTTCGTCAGGGACAGTATGCAAAATATGAAGAAAGTTTCTCAGTAAATTGAAACATCGGATTCATCAGATGGTCTGAATTTGTTTTCTTAATAGCTTTTAAGTTCCAACTTAAAGCAAACTTTAAAAATAAGAAAAGTGTGTTAAGCAAAGTAGAATCAAACAAGTTTATTCATTCAAGCACAAAGAGGTTACTGCTGGGAATCAAGTCTCAGATCTCCCAGCATCTTGAAATCTAGCCACTTAGGTCTATTGCTAGAAGCTCATAGTACAGATGCATGTGTGTAGTAGTGGGGGGGGGGTTTGTCCCGACTCCAACCAAACGCGTTTCGTTACAATGACTTCACACAATCCCATATTGCATTTTCAATTTAGATTACTCACAACTGGACTTGGTATATTTTGCTTAAAGGGGAGCTGTGGTAATCTGGTGCCTTTTTTGTTTGGACTGGAATTTCTACTTACAGTGGACACTAACCCTTAAAGATATGTGGGTGAGCTAATACTATATTGTGAAAGAGCACATTATTCTATATATATAATCTGCTTTTTACTCCATGTATAACATAATATACAGGGTATAGTCTGTATATGAAACAATAAACCACCTTCCATGAAATATAACACATCAGATAGTTCAAGCAATATGTTCTATTTGTACACTTAGATTTTCAGAAGAATTAGTGGGTAGGAATCAGCAAATCATTACACCTTTATGCCATTGCTTTACAACACCTTTATACCATTAATTTTGTTCAAGTTCAGTCTTGTTGGTTGTGGGCGCATGTTGTAACTTGTATAAAGAGGAATACAGTTCTCCAGATAATATGGCAGGGAATAAAAATGTAGGCTATAGATTAATTTGTTTCTTTAAACAATCTATGCAGCCAACATATTTTGGTTGTAGACTCATCCTCTGTTAAAACAATCCCTATAGCTATTGAGCTATTGGTGCTCTGGTGCCCAGAGCAAGGTTCATTGGTTTTTTGCTTTGTTAAGTGCTATTCTCTTAGTGTGAGTAAGTTAATCATTAGGATTATATCAAATGAAAAAAAAACCTGAAATAAAAAATAAGATCAAAACTGTTTATTGTAGTGCACCAAGGTACGTGTGTACTGCACAATACAATATGTGAATACATTGAGCCACAGTGCAATACTACATATGAATCTGAACATTATGTACCAGTTATGCTAAAATGTGTTTCTTATATTATCACTGTTTCTTTTTACTCTTTAACCTTCTTCTTTCCTCCACTCAACACAAATCTATTCACTTCTACTCCTGTTATTCCTGCCCCGTTTTCTTTAGCCTATGCTCCTGCACACCAGTCTCTCTCCCCCTGGTCAATCCTTACCCATTTTACCGATTATATTATATTCAGACTCCATTTATATTGTGATTTTCTCTGTGTGAAATCCAGTCATGAGTCATCAGCTGATCGTTGTATAATTCTGACTGCTGTAATGTGTTTTTGTTGATGTCTGTATTTTGTATGATTTTAGAACATGTGTACTCTATCAGCGTCTTTGTGTGGTGATGCAATCCTTCTGCAGCATAGTTTTTTTTTTCCTAAAAATGATAATAACAAAATAACAGAGCTGTTAGTAAAAGAAAGGCGTCTTAACTGCTCGACTGTCCATTTGCTCACACTATCTGATTAACCATGTCATGTGCTGGCAGTCCTAAGAGCCGCAGAAATGATATATTCTTCTGAGTTTTACAACCCAGCGGACAGAAAACAAAGAAACTTGATTTTGATTAAAGTAAATTGAAGGAAAGCTTGTAAGAGGGTCATCACACTTGTACAAACCTCTTAAGCAGCTAAGATTCCTTTTTTTCTATGTGAGAGTCTCTTATAATTCCTTGCACGCCTCAGGAAGAATGAGATTTTTACAATGCTAACTACTCCCTTACTTTAATCATCTCAACTCTTCAATATAATTTCACATGCACTCCCAGCTCAGTGATAAAATTACTGCTGTTCCCTTTCTCTATTTGAATATATTTCTGTGTATGTGTACAGGTTAAAAGAGGGTCTACTTAGATGATAAAATAAAATGTTTATTATGAGGAGGATTAACATTATCTCATGATGTAATCAATCTCCTGCTGTGCAGAATGTGAGGTCTGGAGTAACAGATATAATCATGTGAATAGGCTTATGAGTAGGTCATAGTGCAATGTAAAGTTACTATAAGCTGTGAGGTAACCTTAACATTATATTGTGGGTGGATATTGAAAGGGATGATGAGAGGAAAGGACCTAGATTTTCATAGAGATAGGGTTGTTTATGTATTCAGGAAGATTTCTATATATCCACTTGAATGGTTTTTCAATTTAAACATACAAATGTATTTAAAAAGTCAGAAACCATAATATATTTTTATTTTTTGAATGTTATGTCCTCATTACACATTGCCTTTAGGCCTGTTTATAACTCGACATGCAGCTAAACCTTCCTGCCTTCCAATATACCAATGAGATAAGCAGGTATCTGAAGCATTACTGCTTATAAGGGTAATTGGGTTAAGGCATGGATATACATGAATGTGAATATTAAAGAGTTTGGATCTGAGGTTGGTAAAACTGGAAAATAAACTAAGATATGCCATGACAATACAGTTGAAATATGAACATAAGACAATGTATGCATGTGTGTAGAGTAAGCAGTTTTGAAGAATGAGAGATAAACACCTCACAGAATGGAAGAGGATAAAAGCTGGAAAATTTAAATGTATTGAAATGCTGGAATGGGAAAAGACGGAAACCATATTAAATACAATTTCTATATACATTTAATATGGTTTCTGGCTTTTTTCCATTACATTTAATATGGTTTCAGACTTTTTCATTACATTTACTATGTTTCTGGCTTTTTTCTACACCCCTACAGAATACCTTACAGAATGTATAACATGTGCAGAGTAAGTAATCTTAACATTTAGGCAATGAAGGGAAAGGGCCTGTGATTCTTCCCACCTGCACCTGTTCCATAAATTTGCTATCCAAAATGTCTTGGTACTGTTTGGCAGATTTTAAGTTCTGAGGACTTCCAGTATTGACTATACTTGCACCCTGGACCCCTACTGCATCGTCCATTATTAAAGGAAATGCACTTTTAGAGATTAAGGGCCGTATTCACAGATCCATTAGTTAAAGGTACGCAACTATACGCATGTACATTGCAAGGCAACACCCATGACACCCACCTCACACGGATGGATTTTCGGTGACTTACGCCTCCATAGGGCACCCTTATCTCTATGTCTGCATTTACGTGCGTATAATAATTATACGTGCGTATGTAACTCAAATGTCATTTAAATGCCTCCCCCCACTCACTTTAGCGTAAATTTGTCCGTACGTATTTCAGCCACACCCCTCCACACATATGTCCCCAAGTGCAATTCACACGTACGTGCCTAATGGACTTCCGTGCGTAAATTCAACCTAAATAGTGTAAAGTTACTATGCATGGGCAGTTACTCCGATCCTAAAAATACGCACAGAACTCTGTGCAAAAACGGATCTGTGAATACGGCCCTAAGACCTGCTAATTTAGCTCTGTATTGTTCTTTCCGAAAGGACTGGTTGTCTGATCTCCCTTTTTGGTTTTGTGTTATGTGCATAGAAACCTCCATGGGCCTGATCCAGAGCTACGAAATTTTCGCACGACGGGCGAATGCGAACGTTCGCTCGGGCGTATCAACATACACGCCCCTAACACTCCCATAGTAAAGTCCCTGCTTACGGCGGCTATACCCTACACTGGGTACGACCGTCGGCCGTACGAATTTTCGCACAAAATACGCTGAGCGTACGGGCTTAGCACGCCCATACTGTACAATTTAAATGGCTATCCCCGCCTCCCTGTTGTAAAACGAGCGCCCAGCCGACCGTCGTACTGAACGCACGCCCCTCGAGCGAAAAATTCGCACACCATACGAACGCTATACGCTCATGTCGTCCAGCCGACAGGAAGCTGTCATACTGGGCATGCGCAGTGCGAATTTTCGTACGAAAATACGCAAAAAACGGGCGTACGCTCGCCCGTCGGACAGCAATTTCGTAGCTCTGGATCAGGCCCCATGTCCGGAATGATAAAACTAATATATGGGACACCCTCTTGTTTCTTTGTAAAACTCTCATTGTAGGCACAGCAACTCCCAATTTACTATATGCGGGCATATCTTAAATTAAATACCTATAATTCCAAATGACTATGTGCTCTGCAGGTCTTGCTCCAAATAACAAACAGCAAACATACAAACCTTTTCGAAAATTCTGTATGCCTCTTCCAACATCACCTTTCGCAATCGCCGCTGCCAAAGCACGGTTTCCCAAAGCAAATAAATTGTTAAAGTTTCCTTTTTTAATCCGCTCCTTAGTAAGGATCTAACATTCCATGTGACAGTTGTGTTGTCAAAAGGGTAGACAGGTGCCTTTAGAGGAGGTGCCTTCGCCTTACTCTTTTTCCTAGTTCCCAAAGCCCATTTCTTACATTTTTTAAAGGCTTACTTGTTCACAATTTTGAGTCCTTGGAGACATCATTGAAAGACCCTGAATTAGATAAGGACTCTAAAAGATAGGTGTCTAAGACCAGAACTAACCGGTTGCAGTCCCCACCATAATGGCCTCCTTTTAGAAATGGAGACAGCTGAAAGTTACTTTTCAACTGTCTCTATTTTGAATAGGGAGCCGTTTTACAATTTTTTTTTTCGAATGGGTGAGTGTGCCGATTCATTTTTGCAGAGACTCGCCGGACCTTTCCGGGGACTTTAAGTGTTAGGGTGGGTTAGGTTTAGGCTCTTAGGAAGGGAGGGTTAGGGATAGGGAATAGAAGGGGAGGGTTAGGATCAGGCTGCAGGGAGGGGGGGGGTCTTAGGGTTAAGCTATAGAGAAGGGAGTATTAGAGTCAGGCTAGGGAGAAGAAAGGGTTAGGGCCAGGCTGCAGGGAAGGGAAGGTTAGGGTCAGGCTGTGGGGAAGGAAGGGTTAGGGTAATGGATGGGGAGGGTTAGGGTTAGAATTAGGGGAAGAGTTGGGGTAGTTTTTTGCCTTACCTTTCGGAGCACCGTGTTCGGTGCTCCAAGGATCAATTGCTTTGTCTCATAGAGGCATAAGCAATCAATATCCCAGCCAGTTCGAAACTGGCTAGGAGAGAACAGCCCTATCAACATAGGGCCGTTCTTAGAGGGACCCACACCCAGGACTAACTCACCACCCCAATTGACACCATTGGCCAGTTGAGAAGGCCCCAAGACAGCATGTTCTTTTATCTCTGAATCTGCAGTCACTACACAGGTCACCATTACTGCTGTCTCTGAAATAAAAGGTATGTTAATGCAAAGCTAAGCAACATTTTGGCTGCGCCGTTCTATACTTGCTGGCATTTTTGTAGCTTGTGCTAATGACCACTGTGAACGATGACAAGCCCTGTCAGTGAATGGATAATTATACTGCTGGCCAAATCCAGTAGAACTTCATTATGTAAGGGAGGGCATAACTGGCATGACGGCAAATGGGAAAGGCATTCTCTGACTACCAGGTGGATGTCATGCATGCACAGAAACAGGCTACATCTGTGAAGGAAAAACTCATCCAATGACCAGTTTCATCTTATTGGTAGAAAGACAACAAGATCTCCACACAGAAATGGGGACAGAGGAGGGGACAGAAGACAGAGAGAAACCCTGATCGCTTGAAAACAAAAGTGATTCCAGTGAAGTTCCTGTGCTGGAGTCAGATGCAAATGACATCTGTGACACATGGGACCACTGTGACCCAGCCTTCCTCTCATCATCCTCCCTGCTCCTAGAGGAGAGCCCAGGCTTTCCCATGTCTCCTGCACAGAAACTCCCCCTCCTTGAAACAAGCTGCGCCTCCATATTGCTCAGTCTGCTTTATTAGCTCTAGAGTTAAATAGACTTCACTTGAAGTGATCATTGTGGGAGTCCCCTTCCACCCAAAAAATTAGGGAATAACCTAACCTTATACTTAACCAACCTCATCTCATTCTCTAAATGGCAACATTCCCCATAAAAATGATATTATCCTTAGTGACCCTGACTTTCCTGTTGCCTAATGACCCCATCCTGTCATTTATGTCATAAAAACATAGAAAGTGACTGCAGATAAGAGCCGGCTTGACCATCCAGTCTGCCTAGTTGTTTATTTAAAACTATACTGACCCTGGACTCTATTTACCCTCAATTTAGTTTAAGATTTAGGATATCCTTATATTTATCCTAAGCATGTTTAAACTGTTCTACTGTGTTAGCCTCAACCACCTCAGATGGGAGGCTGTTCCACTTATCTATCACCCTTTCAGTGAAGTAATTTTTCCACACATTTCCTCTGAATCTACCACCCTCCAGTTTAAATGTATGCCCTCGTGTTCTATTACACATCTTCCTTTGAAAAATGCCACCCTCCTCTAGTCGGTCACAACATTTGATATATTTGAAAGCTGCTATCATGTCCCCTCTCTCCCTTCTCTGCTCCAGGCTATACATGTTTAGTTCCTCCAGTCTTTCTTGGTATGATTTATGGTACAGGCCATGTACCATTTTAGTTGCTCTTCTTTGCACAGCCTCTAATGTATTTATTTATTTCTGGAGATACGGCCTCCAGAACTTAACACAGTATTCTAGGTGAGGTCGTACCAACAATCTATAGAAGTGCACCACTAATTTTCTCTTTCTGCTACTAATTCCTCTCCCTATGTTACCAAGCATCTGACTTGCCTTTCTCATTGCTTTGTTACATTGCTTGGCTACCTTTAAGTCACGGGAAATAATAATGACTCCTAGATCCCTTTCCGCCTAAGTAGTTTCTAATGTAGTGCCATTAATGATTAAACTGCAGTTGCCATACTCTTGACTATTCCTCCAGTCTACCAAGATCATCCCTCATTTTCTGTACCCCTCCTGGCGTGTCTACCCTGTTACATATCTTTGTATCATCTGCAAAAAGGCATATTTTCCTCTCGATACCACAAGCAATATCACCTATCAAGATATTAAATAGTACTGGTCCAAGTACAGAACCCTGGCGTACTCCACTTGTTACTTTACTAATCCCAGAAAGGATTCCATTTATTACAACCCTCTGTTGTCTATCCTGTAACCAAGATCGGATTCATGCAACTATCTTTAAGTCTAGTCCCAAAGTATGGCACAGTGTCAAAGTCTTACTAAAATCTAGATAAGCTATGTCTACAGCTCCCACTTTATCTAATACTTTAATGACCCAGTCAAAAAATTTAATAAGATTTGTTTGACATGATCTTCCCCCAGTGAATCCATGCTGCTTGGGATCCTGTAAATTACTGGATTTAAGATACTGTACAATTTGTTCCTTTAACAGTGTTTCCATCAATTTCCGTGCTACTGATGTGAGACTCACTGGTATGTGGTTTGACGTTTCTTCCCTACTTTCACTTTTATGCAGAGGGATAATATTTGCCATTTAAATATTTCAGTTTATGGTTTTGCCAGCACCTCTCTTTACAAAGCCTTAACTAGACATTTTAGTGCCAGAGGCAAAAAGGAAAAATGGTGCCCCCTGTCCCTAAATTCCAAGTCAATTAAACTATAAATGGTGCCTCCTTAAGATGTGCACCCTGTTCGGCTGCCCCTGTCGCACACCCCAGTTACGGCCCTGCCTCACTAAGCTCTCTGATGGAAGCAGCCAGAAATGTCATTTAACAATGGAACTTCTGGAACAGAAAATTTTGGGGAATTTGTATTCAACAGTTCTCTGGTATTGTATTCAAATTAAATCTTATTGGGCATACTCACTGGAAAAAAATCTAAAGTAAAATCAAGAAAGTCTGAAGAGCAATACAAAGATAAAGCTGCACTAAACAGCATAAAATCCATTTAGCCAAAATTTGAATAAAACATAAAAAAAAATGGGACGCAAGTACTTAGGTAAATAATGGAAATAAGAAAAAACTGTTATGTTCATCAGGAATCTATATAGTAATTTGTTTAAAATGTCAGTTATTCATATAAAAATATATGAGAAAACAATATCACTGCTATGGTAGATCAATACTGACATATGTAAAATATGTTAGAAAAAGCACCAAGTTGATGAATTCTACTTATCTTTAGCCAAAATATGCAACTCAGGATCTTGGGATCTCTTTAATGCAAGTAAGTGATTGAACTCAATATTTTGGTAGCTATCAACACCCTACCTAATCAACTCAATATAACCTTCACCCCTTATGAGGGGTCAAAAATGTACCCACCATGGGCTGTATGTAGAACAATATACACACAAAATGGAAGTTGCTCAATCAATTTATAGGTAAATGCAAACAGGTGCATGAGAGGCAGGGGTAATCTGCTAGCCACAGAAACAAAGCAAAGAAAATGCCAATACTGCTATTAAGCAGTAACAGATTATACCATTTGATCTGTAAAAAAAAATGCAGAAACGTCCATTACACATATTTGTGCAAATATATGATAAGCCACCAGCCACCGTCAAGGCCTTTCTGCATATGGTCGTCCTAACTCTAACAATGAGAGTCCCAATGTTAGGTCATATATATATGTTTTTACATTGAGAGTCAACTTACCTCAGGAGACAACCCTTAAAGTCTCCAACATAGCTGCTGTATGTAGAACAAACTGCATGCGAAAGTGGGGTGTTTAATTGGCACAGCGCATGGGCATGCCAGATGTTACAAAGCAGATCTCCTTGCATATGGAACGCAATTCATAGGGCATGATCCAGAGCTACGGCCGCCGCTGTAGTTTCTGCCGATCTGCGCATGCACCGGGCAGATGTTGCCCGGCATAATCATTGTTAATCTGGGCTCCGGATCGTGCGTCCGTAACTACAGTGTAGTTACAGAGGAAGGGGCGGGCTGCTCTGTAACTATGCTGTAGTTACGGAAGGTAGGCAGGGGGGAGGGAGGAAATTAGGAGGGGAGGGCTGGGTTAGGGCTTTTACGTTCATGTGGCTGGCGTAATTACACACTGTTACGCCGGCTGATGTTAGGGTAGCCTTCAGCCACCGTAACAGTGTGTAATTACGCCGGCAACAGGGAGAGTGTCGGGGAAGTGCATTAGGGCTACGCTGGCTGTAAGTATGAACCACAGGGCAACAGAACTCTGGATCAGGCCCATAGTCACTAGAGATGAATTAACATTAAACACCCTAAAATCATTTCACAGTTCATGCTAGCACCAGCCTGACTTATGGAATCATCTGTTGCTGAGGCCAGACCACTGCGGCACCCTATACTTAAGGGACTTTTCATTTGGTGCAAAAACCCTGCTGGAGCCGGTGCCATGTTGGATCTTTGCAGGTTGATGGTGGAGTTGAGCGTGTTGGTCTCCCTCAAGGAAGGCTTTTTATGTGTGACCACTGTGTCTTCTGGACATCATAGATTTACATTGCTCCCTGCATAATCTCTACTGTCTGCACCCAGACTGCAGTAGCAATGCTACTCATTTGTGACCTGGCACATGCTTCCATCTTATTACAGCAGCAGCAACTGGTCAAGCAGGATACTGCTTTGAGAAAGTCCGCTGGCACGGACGAAACGCGTAAGCGAGGCTGCTTGTGGAGCTGCTTGAACCTGCACTGTGCACTTTGTTTTGAGCCCGTGAGCTCCGGAGGATATACGTGGAGACTATTGTTGCACGAACGAGGGATTTATTCTGTCATCGACAGAGGGGTGGCCACCCTCCTTTTTAACATCGCAGTGAAGGGAACAAGGGACATCTTTGGAGAAACGGGTCGTCCTTACCAACTCCCGAGGATCGGGTAATTAACCCACTCCTAACCTGCTTCCAGCTGCTACATCTACGAATCTTCCCTCTATTAATTTATTTAGTCTATATATCTCCCCACTCCGTTGAACTGATTATACCTGCCACTAACAACTTATCTAGTGGTTTCAATCCACACATGCAGTCAATATTGTTTAGCTCCACAACCCATAATGATATTGATTTATATTTTTTTATTGATGAATTGAATTAAATAATAGTTTTTTATACATCAGGTTGCCGTTTGTGTGGTTCATCAAAGCCAGACTATACTGAGAATTGTTTATATATAATATAGCGCTGTTCCTTTTTTATATGTGTTCAGTCAGCCTTATTGCTCCCCCTCCTGTGTCCAGTCAGCTTTATACCCTCTCCTTCTGTGTATCCAACCAGCCTTATTGCCCCTTCCTTCTGTGTGTCCATTCAGCCTTATTGCCCCCTCCTTCTGTTTATCCATCCAGCCTTATTGACCCTTTTTATGTTTGTCCAACCAGCCTTATTGCCCCACCTTCTGTGTACAGCCAGCCTTATTGCCCCCTCCTTCTATTTCCATTCAGCCTTATTGTCCCCTCTTAATTTTTGTTCAGTCCGCCTTATTGGCCCCTTTTTCTGTTTGTCCAACCATCCTTATTGCCCCTCCTGTGTCTAGTCAGCTTTATACCCCCTCCTTCTGTGTAACCAACCAGCCTTATTGCCCCTCCCTTCTGAGTGTCCAACCAATCTTATTGCCCCCTCTGTGTCCAGTCAGTCTTATTGCCCCCTCCTTCTGTGTC
>WWET01004061.1:43625-76240 GCA_011038615.1 Limnodynastes dumerilii
CCTGTATGGTATAGCGGTCACTAGGATGTCGGTAAGGTATGTGTCCCTAAGATATATGGTCTGTATTGTATTGCAGTTTTTAGGATGAAATGGGATTTGTATAGTGGAGACTAGAATGCTGCCTGTATTGTATAGTAGTGGCTATGATTTGCTTTCTTTTATTGTGTTCACAAGATTGTGTTTTATGATGTTTACATATATACTATACTCTAGTAACTGTAATGACAAATTGTTTAACAGGTAGGCGCAAATTTAAAGTTTGCAGGGAGGCGCCGAACACCCTAGCCCCGGCTCTGGTTAGGGTAATGAAAGGTGAGAGTTAGGGTTAGGGTAATGGAAGGGGAGGGTTAGGGTAAGGATTAGGATAAGGGTTGGGGTTAGATAAATAGTTACCATTTGCTGCTGCATATTCGTCCTGGGGATGATCAGGGGAACTCTACAGTGAGGCAGAAGCAATCTGGCTGGGAGAAAATATCCCTTTTGAAAAAGGAAGACCCACACCCCCTAACCCCAGTCCATCCATAGAAAAAAACTTATTTAGCATGTGAGCCTGGAAAATTAATGAGCATTCATGTAATTTTCGTCTTACCCTGGGTTACATATATCAGTTTATATGTGTATATATATAATATCACTATTTTATCAGGAAGCTGGAGTCTTGCAATAATATTCCTACAAGTTCTTAATAGCTTCTACAGTTTTTTGTGTCCTCATTGCTGCAAATTCATCTTCTCTATTCTATAATACATATAAATCTGATATATGAGATAAAAGACAGTGATGCAACATTATACTAACAGCAGTCACTCAGCTTCTCAAGGAACTTTGTGTATTTGACCCGAATCTCTACATTTGCCCAAATATTGTACTGTTATTGTAATAGTTCTGTTTATAAATTGCCAGCTGAGAAAGCAGAAAATGATGAATATAAAGTAAAATCAATATCCTTTCTTGGTGGATAACACATGCTGTTATAGATTTTTTTTTTTCAAATAGTTTGATTTAATCATTTTACAATAAACAACTGCAAATTTTGTATGCATTCAACATAGTAATTACAAATAAAAAATTACCCTTCCACCAATTTAAAAATTTATGATACAGTTCTGAATATCAGATTTGCCACCGTTCTGATTTTTTTTTAAGTTTTTGATCAAACAAAGACATACTGTATATGGGATAATCTATGTGCACCAATTATTTGATACAAGGAACATAAATAAGTACATCACTGCTTACAGTTATCATTTTAATGTCCAATATTCGTAATAGAATGCTACCAGACTGCTCACCAGGTCACAGAGTTTAACTGAGGTCTCATTTTCACTGTTGTCCCATTTGGTGAGGGACAAACATAGCTGCAAACACTCTGCAGGTAATTGGCCCTGGTGGCAGCCTAAGGTGTAACAATGGAAGATGTAAGTAAAAACCAATTTTCACGCTACATGTTTTTTTTACCAGAGTAAAAATACTCCTTATAGCATTTTTAAAGAGTATGTCTAACCAAAGAGGAGTATATTATTATTGGTAATTAAATTAAATGGTAAAGTAATAACTATGATCAGTTGCTACCTTGTCTCAATGCCAAGATTTGGATATCATATAACACTTTAACATTTTATTTAATTACCAAATTATATGCTTTTAAAAAAAAAAATCTAACTGCAATCTCCCTCTATAGCATTTTTGTATGTCTAACCAAAGAGGAGTATATTATTATTGGTAATTAAATTAAATGGTAAAGTAATAACTATGATCAGTTGCTACCTTGTCTCAATGCCAAGATTTGGATATCATATCATATAATACTATTTTATTTAATTACCAAAATATACGCTCTTTAAAATAAAAAATCTTACTGAAATAGATATAGATATATACATACCCACACACAAAAGAGCGCGATTGTTACAATAATTCGGAGTCCAGGGTTTCCAACATTTCAATTTTAATGGCAAAACTGAAAACGGAAGCCATGATGTACTTCTAGTACTTTAATAATCTAGAGTGCCGCTCTTTTTGTATCTGTATGTATTTGGCCATTCGGTCATAACAGGCAAGCAATTTAGTAAGTTGTACTTATTTATTATAAATTGTGCACAATTTTGTCATAGTAAAAGCAGTTAGTATAGACACAGATTACTCACTATAAAATGCATGAATTATAACAATACAGAGTTGTGTTACTTGGACAGTGTTAATAAATACAGAGATGGCAGCATTCAATCATATTCAGTATGAAATGAGGGTGGTAAACACAGAAATTGTGCTTGTATATACATAGCGTTAATCAATACGAAGGTGATAGATGCTTATAATTCCCAGTGGAAATCAATATTTGATATATATGAGATTTAGCCAGTTCAAACTTTTGATAAGAAACTGTTATTGGGAGTAATGTATGCGCTAATAATAATTTGCACAAAATCACACTGTATAAGGTCCATTACTCACACTCCATTTCTTCTTTATCTGGGTAACACCGGGCACTCTAATGGAGGTTGGAGCGCATCCTATCTCCGTCCATTCCGGCCTTGATCTCTGGGATAATGTTTTGTGAGCTCACAGTGGTGCTCTGGTAACGTTATTCGCCAGGAATGGACAGAGGACATAGAACATTTAATGGAATCATAACTTTGAACTGGCTATATCTCATACATATCATACACTGAATTTTTACTGGGAATTTTCAGTATCTGTCACCTTTGTATGCATTAATGCTATGTATATACAAACACAATTTCTGTGTACACCACCCATATTTCACACTGAAGATTATTGAATACTGCCATCCCTGTATTTATTAGGGCTGTCTATCTTACACATATTTTTATATTGTTTTTATAAACTCTTTTGAATTATTATTAATAACCTCCATACATCTTCCTCCTTGACTAGTAAAATGCTGAAGGTTATTTGGTTATTAAAAACTAACAATCCACAATTTTTACCTTATCACTCTGGCTGTGGAAAAGTAGGAGAAGGTCTCTGGTCTCTGCAGCCAGAAGCCGGGGAGGTCACATGACACACTGTGAGAGTGAGTTTCTCTCACAGTGTAAATGAGTCATCCCTAGGGCTGGAGACTTCCGTCTCTGTGATGACTCATAGGCTTCACTGACAGCCTGCCAGTGTGTAAGCCGAAGATCCCCGGAGGGGGAAAAAAAGAGCACATTTTCTACTAGTGTCCTGTGCAGGACAGAGAGGAGGCCGGGGCTATTCAGGCCCCCTCTATATATATATAGTGTTTACACATGTGCATAAATCAAGTTTCCTACCTTTTTTTAACCCCCCTACATCCTCCTCTCTTTACTAGGAAGTTTAAAATGCTGGTGGTTATTAAGTTATTAAAAACTAAAAATCCATAAATCTTACCTTACAATCCTGGCTGTGGGAAAGCAGGAGAAGGCCCTCCGGTCTCTTCAGACGGCAGCCGGGGAGGTCACATGACACACTGTGAGAGAAAGTTCCTCATTGTGAATGAGTCATCGCTAGAGCTGGAGACTTCCATCTATCTCTGTGATGACTCACAGGCTTCACTGACAATCTGTCAGTGTCTGAGCCGAGGATCTCCGAAGAAAAATAAAAACAAAACACAAACTACAGAAAGTCCCATGTGTATACATATGCATGGGACAAATAGTAAAGCATGCCTGTCATTTCTGAGCTGCCCAGACAGACGTTAACACAATCACTGGTCAAAACAATGCACTAATAACCTACCACAAAATATAAAAACAAAGAGTGTTTTTTAAGTGCAAGACCAAAACACCAAACAGGTTACTGGAGACTCGATAGCTTAGAGAAACACGAATAACAATACTAAAAGCACAGAGAGGCCAAGATTGAGAAGTATGTAAATGCTAACATGAATCATAAACTCAACTCAAAAGATAAAGGAAACTGAATACACAAAATACAGGAGTATATACAGCACATGCAAAGCAAAAGTAACCAGAATACATGTAATGCAGGAGTAAATCAATACCAATCCAATACACAGGACAAGGCTCAGTTGAATTCAGTCGCACCTGAAGATGGCAAGCTGAATACAGAACCACACATGCTAATGTAGAATTAAGCAGATGCCACCTTAGTCCATAATAGCAGCCCCTTTGGTCTGGTAAGGAAACTGCACCGCCAATAAAATGTTTAACTTCAGACACTCAGGAGGCACTTAAGTCCAGAAGAAACAGTCCGTAAGGACAAATGAGAACTATAAGTTCACATAGTGTCAGCTTAGAACTCGTTACATTAATTAAAGCACAGAACCCTTTTTAAATCTCTAGGTGGTCTACACCCCTTAAACAAGGGCTGTAATTGATAACGTTAAAAGTTACATTTACATTACAAAGTAAAAAGTACAAAGTTACATTTACATTTTTACATTTTAAAATCGTATAAAATGAAATGAATTTAAAAAAAACTCGCAAAGTAGACTTCATTCACAAAGATTAGAATTATAAGCTTTCCATATGTATGCGGAATGAGCTAATTCATTATTTTTATCCTGTAGATAAATAAAATGTCATGAATTATTTTCTCTTAAGGTTTATTGAGGGACACCAAGAGGCTTGTCAATGGAGCGTTATCTTCATAAAATCCCACACATGAAGAATTTATACATTTTCATGAGCAAGTGGAGGAACCGGAAGGACAATTAAAAAGACTTTTCAGATCTTATTTGCTTCCCTTGAGTACACTAAACAAACAAGGATTATATTGAACATCTGCCGCTAACTGTTGTCAGGTATGTTTCTAGAACAGAATGTTCCCCAGCTGAAACATCTTGTTCTGTGTCTAAAAACTAAAGTTAAGCCATTTTGCTAAATAGAAACTATTGAAGCAATCATCTTTGTTTGGGTGATGTAACTCAGTAGTATGTTGTACTTAGCAGAGAAAGTGTTCCATGAATAGGTAGCTTTCCTCTAATTGAATGTGTTTATAGTAGGATGCCTATGCGTTGGCGTGGGAAATTTCTCACTGTTACACAATGTTATTTTATACAGCTAAACTACCTTCAGGCAATTTTGTATAATATTCAAGTGCATTTTCATACAAAGAACTGTGAATAACAAATGCTTTTATATCAGAATTTTAGAAGAAACCACTCATGTTTTCACACCTTCTCAACTCCTCAGTGACCTGTAATATCCTTATAATTTACGTTAGGGATATATTATCCCATAAATGAAATATTGTGTTTTCATGTTATTTGTTGGTGTTGGCTGTTTATTTTATGTGCTTCAGTCTAATATGAATAGAATTACTATAGAAGTTTTACACAAAGGGTACATTAAAAGACAATAGTTGGCACAGAATGATATTATGTGTCAGGCAAATACTTCTATGATTTCTTAATGTTGATTCAAGCTTCTCTCTCTGGACTGTCTTTCATTAAGGCCTTTCCTATGTGTTATTTGCACAAAATGATATTTTGTAAAAAAGACTGGTTTCTCCTTCAATTTTTTTCCAATGAAAGAAACAAGGAACATTACATTTGTTTCATAATGTAGTTAAGAACTCTAACACAGGTAGAATATAACTAGATATAGGATGGAAAACTGGGAAGTGGATCCAGAGTTTGAATATAAGAAATGGGCGTGGTATGTAATTCCGATGGTTCAAAATCTGTATGAAAGTATCCTTAATTTGACACCTGTTAGAAAAAAATATTGTAATGCCTAAACTATTTTTGCCATTAATGGTAGTTCTAACCCTAACCTATCACTAACCCTACACTTAATAACTAATTAAAAACTGATTGCGTATGAGACAATGATGCAGTCCAGCTCCAGCGGCTGAGTAGAACACAGAGTGGTGAATCGGAGGAAAGCATGACTGGAGAAAAAAAAGAAGAGAAGACAGAGCAGAGGAAGACCAGATGGAGAGACAGGATGGTAAAGACAGAGTGGACAGGACAGATCAGAGGAAGAATGGATAAGACCGGAGAAAGACAGAGAGGAGAGCAGTGGCGAGAGACACAGGAGCAGGGACGGTACTTGTGTAATTTACTGACTCATTACCTTATTAATGTACTTTACAGACTCATTACCTTATAACAGGGGTCCTCAAACTTTTTAAACAGGGGGCCAGTTCACTGTCCCTCAGACCGTTGGAGGGCCGGACTATAGTAAAAACAAAAACTATGAACAAATTCCTATGCACACTGCATATATCTTATTTTGAAGTGAAGAAACAAAACAGGATCAAATACAATATTTAAATTGAAGTAAAGTTAAATCAACAAATTTACCAGTATTTCAATGGGAACTCCCCCATCATGTGTCCTGTCCCCCCAGCATCTCCCATCATGTGTCCAGTCCCCCAGCATCCCCCCATCATGTGTCCTGTCCCCCCAGCATCTCAATGGCTCAAAACATTCCTGTAAACATTGATGACAATGAGGGAGGTGAGGAGGAGAAGCTGGTTCCTAAAAAAGGCCATCTGACATCAGTGATTTGGAAGTGGTATGGTTTTTATAGCACTGACATCCAGCAAACCAGTGTGATTTGTAAAATCTGTCGAAAATGTATCGCAACCAAAAGTAGCAGCACAACAAATTTGTTTCAGCACCTGAGGCAAAAACACCTTCCAGAATGGGAGGAATGTGTAGCACTGTGAGATACTGATAGAATGTGTAGTCCATCAACCTCCAAAACCTCTGATTTAAAAAAAAGCAGCTAACTTTAGCAGCATCATTTAGCAGCATCGTTCCTTATGACAAGAAGGGGGCTAGATGGAAGGCAATTACAGATGCGGTTACATTTCATATAGCAAAAGATATGGTTCCAATATACACAGTTGAGAAGCCTGGATTCATAAAGCTGCTACAAACAATGGATCCAAAATATCAACTTCCCAGCCGCAAACATTTTGCACAAGTAGCTCTGCCTCATTTGTATAATACTACGAAAGAAAGTGTTTCAAAAAAGCTGCAAAGTACACATTTTTATTCCACTACCACAGATCTATGGTCCAGCAGAACACTGCAGCCCTACCTAAGCCTGACAGTGCACTTTATTGACAAAGAATGGACACTGGAAAGTGTCTGCCTCCAGACAATGTATTTCCCAGAAGACCACACTGGAGATGTCATAGCTCAAGGCCTGAAAGAATCGCTGGCGTCCTGGAAGCTGATGGAAGACCATCAAGTCTGCATGACTACTGACAGCGGAACCAATATGATCAGGGCCTTGAAACTGAATGGATGGATCCACCTCCAGTGCTTTGGACACAGACTTCACAACGCCATCGGTAAGTGACGTGTTATCAATTTATTTTTCTTTAACAGTTTAAAAAAAGGGCATGTTTATTGTTCATTGTGCAGGTGATAGTCTAGCGGCCTTAGCTGCTTTTAACAGCATTTACAGATAGCCACGTGCTGGAGACTATAGTCACTCTGAAGATGTTCACCCATTGTGAATGGGATATGTTTACTGGTGTAATAATCCTGCCTGTCATAATAATGAGGAGACTGCTGAGAAGTGATCTTTACAAAACAGGAGACATCAGTCACATAGTGTGGCTCTGTCTCACTCTGGTCACCTTGAAAACTGCTTGAATTTTGTATTGAGAGATATTGATCAGGAATTGGAAAATAAATGGTTATTATAATTTATAAAAGTTCTAAATTAATGACTTTATTTTTCACAGAGAATGGTTTAAAAGATCCACGGAGTGATCGTGCAATTGCAATTTGTAAAAAGGTTGTCAGCGCCTACTCATTCAGTTGGAAGAAAAGGAGAGATATGGCATCAGCACAGTCAGAGCTTGGATTACCCACTCACCAGCTTATTACAGAGTCCCCAACCAGGTGGGGATCAAGACAACTCATGATAGAGCGGGTCCTGGAACAGGAAAAGGCCATAGCCAGAATCCTTGGCTCAGAAAAGAAAAGCAGACACCTTGTGCCTTCATGGCAAGATATTGATGTTCTGGAGTCGGTGAATAAAGCTATAAGTCCCCTGAAAGAGTTCACTGATGCACTGTCAGCTGAGTCCTATGTCACCGTGTCCTACCTCAAACCAGTGCTCCACTTATTTAACAACAACCTTTTGCTACCACTGGATGATGACACTGAACTCACCAAACAGATCAAGAAACGCATCCTGGAGTACCTTAACACCAAATACAGTGATCCTGTCACAGATGAACTCCTGGACATTGCCACACTGATGGATCCCCGTTTCAAGACCATTTATATAGCAGAAGATAAGGTGGAGACAATCAAGAGAAGAGTTGTTAGTGAGTTACTGTCTCTAAACACATCTCATCCAGACAACGCTCTGCAGGTGCACCAACAAGAACAACCTAAACAAGCTGAAGTTCTTGAACCTGTTGCCAAAAAGAAAACTCTAGCAAGCTACTTAAAGAAGCCAAATCAGTTTACAACCCAGGGCCAGGCACAGTCGGAGGTGGAGAAAATTGAAATGGAGATTTCATCCTACTTGTTGACCCCCCACACAGAGCCAGACACAGACCCACTTCAGTGGTGGAAGATACATGAAGTCAACTTTCCAAGGCTGAGTCATTTGGCAAAGAAATATCTCTCTATTCCTGCTACAAGTGCCTCTTCCGAGAGGGTCTTTAGTACAGGTGGGAACATTGTTACATGCCATAGAGCTTGCCTCAAGCCAGACACCGTAGACAGGCTTGTGTTCCTTTCCAAAAACCTGGCATAGATAGATCTGTGAATGTATTCATTCTGTGCATGTTCTTTTTTTCTTTGTATGTTTGTAGAGAACGGCCTTTACTCGGGTAACTGTGATGATGTAGAGGAACCAGATGTGGAGTCAGCATGTCCAGGCTCACATGAGATGGTGTACGGCTGTACACCAAAGGGAACTCCTTTCAGGACAGTCAGAACAGAGGTACCCTCTTTCCTTCCTCCTGTCTACCCAGCCTGAAGGGATTTCCACCATAGTGTATCAAATGAGACCCTGCCATGCTGAGTCCACCTTTGCTTGCTCTGCTCCACCAATAGAGCAGGCTTGTTTGCATGGTTTATAACATGTTGCTGCTGGCTGATCAGACACCATGTGCAAGGTCAGTCATAGGGCCCTTTATTTGTGAGCAAACAATATTCGCAAATGTTAAAAACTGTGAAGTTGCCTTAAATTGTGTTAAATACTTTGCAAAGTTATTTATATAAAGCAAATAACTCACAAAATTGTGTCTTGGTGTTTTTTTAAGTTATTTTAGCTTAAAATAGGAAAATCGAGATTAAAATCGAAAATCGTCCTTTTTTTCAAAAAAATCGAGATTTACATTTTTGGCCAAATCGCCCAGCTCTACACTGAACCGAGCACGGCGGATGAAAGGTAGGTCACAGGACTGGACAAGACGGACCAGGGCTCGCACACACAAACATACAGCGGTGCCCCCGAAGGGGTAACACAAACAAACACTCCGGGGAAGATTAGGAATAAGTGGGCAGGTAGGTACACCAAAGAGGAGAGAACCGGGGATTGAAACACTGGATATAACAAGGCTGGTACAAGGCAAGGATAGAGGGCAAACAACGGTCAATTCACTAGGCAAATAGCACTAGGCACACAAGATAGCAGATCACAGTACTGACAGGCAGAAACTATAACCGGCGCCAAGGAGTGGGAGAGACAGATTCAAATAGAGGCTGCTGATCACTGATTGGCCAGCAGTCAGAATGGGAGAATGCAGATAGGCAGTTTCCCCAAAGAGGCAATGAAAAGAGATAGAGAATATTGCGCACCCGACAGCAGCCCGGACCACGTGGGGTTTGTTTACATGCCGCCTATGGCATGTGCAGGAGCGCCTGGTGGGGAGAAGCAGAAGGCGTCCGACAGAGAGGCAGAAGGTAAGCGTCGGGCATGCTGTTCTGATAACGGCATGTAACATGTACAACTCGAGGAAATTCCTGTTCATCCCTCTTCTTTTTTTATTTCCTCACTTAGCAGATCCCCACATCCTTTCAATCTTCTGTGTATTTGCTAACGTTTCGGGATCCACGAAGTTGAAGGTGTGATTCATGCTTAGATGCTGGAAACCACTGTTACTGATATCCTCATAAGCTCGCCATTAATCCGATATGATTGTAGTTCCGGGTCTGATCCATTCTCTAATAGAGGGGAGGAGATTAGATGCTGAATGGTTTGGGACGAGGATGACAAAACATTCATTGGTTTCTCTGCAAATTCCACCAAACACTCATTGCTGAGGTAAAATTCTTCCGGAGTTATTTTTATGGCAGTTCATTTCTACAATTAAACCTTCTCCGCCGATTTGACGTTGATTTTGACTTACTCGCCAAACACAAACTTCTTGCAGTTAATTGTTATACTCAACGACTGTTTTTAACTCATAGATCATTTTTCATGACAAAATTTAATTGTTGTCATTTCTCGAGACCATCAATATATAAAATGTACGACAGTTTCTAATTTTATTTTTGAATCATCGAGCCAACTATTTCTCCTAACTCCTACTTTCATTCTACACATACTTTTATAACAACGTCAAACATAATCATCGCCGACTTTCGATAAAATCATATTGTGATTATTTACACACTGTTTCACACTTGGCAATATGTTCCACCTTTGTAAAAATCCAATAGCACTATCTTCATTATGCAGTGATCTATATATTTTAAATTCATGGTGAATCCCCAAAAAAACCAGGGAGATGAGCGTTATTTATACCCAGCAATGTTGTTTCCTGTCACTATACACAGGGAGTTGAGAGTTATGTATACCCAGCAATGTTATTTCCTGTCACTATACACAGGGAGCATCAGTTACACATTTAAGCCACTTTCCCCCCTTTTTCCATGGTCTCCTTACCACGCCCTCTAGACTCAGGTTCCCTCCTATTGGTTTAAACCCTTTGAAAGATAAAGTGGTGTGGAAGGCCGGGTCTCCTTCGGCACTCCGCCAATCAGAAAGGAGTGTTCAGTAACCGGGAAGTTGGGACGAGGGCGAAAAAACATTCCTTGGTTTCTCTGCAATGAGTCCGTAAAGTACACAAGTACTGCAGGGACCATTTAAGGAATTTGGGGTAGATCCAGAAATACGTTTGCTGTACGTTTATTCGCGTAGCGTGTTGTCGTGTGCGTACATTCTATACACTCCCCTAGGCACACCCCTTGAACGTACGTATTTTGCCAAGATACGCTTTCCAAACCCTACCTTAACTTTTGCCAACGTAACCACGGTGATCCGCACATGTACGTATGGGCAACACGTATTTACACAGCTAAGCACGCCTATACTGTACACTTTAAATACAAACACTCGCCTACTTAACGTATTTCAGACGTATTTTAGACTCACGTAAAATTGGCACGCCCACACGTAAGTATTTACGTGACACATACGTGAATGGCCCATACGTTTACAATTACGCTATGTTACCGAGCGTATTTTCTATGGTGCGCATGCGCTGTACTTACCAAAAGGCGATTTTACGTCTCCATCACGCGTACATTTGCTCACAAGCATTGTTCTGGATCTGGGTCTTTATTCTTATTTTAAAATTAAAAAATATGTAAAATTTAATTTTTTTATGTTAGCATTATGAAAGGTACCTTGCCCTCATATATCTATCAGCTTGAAACCCCTGCCAGCATAAAAATGTTGATGTTCTAATTTGGTTTTTGTTCTGTTTTGTTGTATTGCCTTAAAGACAAATGTAGAGTATGATGTCGTCTAGTTAAAAAAAGAGCTTTAGGAATTGACAATGAAGAATAGGGGCTTTATTTTAAATAGCTATCAGCTATTTCCAATTCATAAAACAGCATGTGCTAGTGTCTAAGCTTTCACCATGCTGTCTGACATTACAGTTGATGTTTGATCCCATTACAACTGCAGTATGTATTCATGTAAACAAACTTAGGGGGTCACTAATAGATTACAGTAATTCTGTATTCCTAAATAGATTTCTAAGCCCTATTGATGTCTGTTCTCATTTTTACCATCGCCATACTTTATAGTAATGTAACTGTCACCAGGAATACAGATTAGCGCTTAATTTAATCAACCAGATGTTTTAGTGCAAGAAACACTGTGTACCTTTCACGCTCAGTTTTATTGCAAGGATGGAATCTAAACAGGTTCCTTTTGTTCAGTCATTATTTATCCCAGATATATGTCAAATGAATGTGTTACATATCTAATTCCATACTTCCTATAACCCTGTAAAGTTATTCAGCATGTGTCATGGTCTCCCTAGAGGTTGTTGTGTTATGAAGTATTTTTCTTCAGCAGTAAACATATTTCAGAATATAGTTTATCAAGGTATATAACTATAAAATAAATAATGCATACTGCAGAATGGAAGGCAAACCAGTGTTTTAAAAATAGACAGTTAGGTTACAGGGATATTAGCACTATTGCAGACTGACCTAACAATACATCTTATGTGTTGCTAATCTATATCAGGAAAGCAGAATAAACTATTTTAAAATTAGAATTCATACAGTGAAGAGACTTGTAAGACCTGGGGCCAGATTTACTAAGCTGCGGGTTTGGAAAAGTGGAGATGTTGCCCATAGTAACCAATCAGAATCTAGCTGACATTCTCTAGCATGTAATAGGAACGTGAAAGCTAAAATCTGATTGGTTGCTATGGGCAACATCTCCACTTTTCCAAACCTGCAGCTTAGTAAATCTGGCCCTGGAATACTTTTCACCACTTCATGACTAACTGGAGCTCTTTGGAGACTGCATATAAAATGTATTTGACCGTTGCGAGTCCACGCAGCGATGTTTCACATTGCGAAATAGGAGCAGCCGAAAGTAGCTTTTTAAAAGTGTAACACTGCAGAATTTTTTTTTATAAATGGGTGAGTATGTGATTCACATACTCACCCATTAATTTTTGGAAGAGCCATCAGTGCTGCCACCGGACCTGACCACCAGAGAGGTGAGTAACCCCCTCCGGGGACTTAGGTTTAGGCTGGGGGATGGTTAATTACCGTTAGGCTGCGGGTGGGGAGACTTAGGGTTAGGCTGCTGGGGGGGGATTAGGGTTAGGCTGCAGGGAGGGTAATTTAGGGTTAGGCTGCAGGGAGGGTAACTTAGGGTTAGAATTAGGGAAAGGGTAGGTTTTTTTTACTTACCTAACAGAGCATCATGTTCGGTGCTCCAGGGATTGATTAATATGCCTCTTCGAGGCATGAGCAATCGATTTCCCAGATAGTTCAGAACTGGCTGGGAGCGAACGGCCCTTTTCGAAATAGGGCCATTTGCTACAGGGACCTACACCAAGTTCAATTAGATTGTTTATGTTTGCTATGAGTGAGAATTCAGTAAATTCTATGACTAAACAATTTGCATATAACAAGGTGCTGTCGGATCTCAGGATTATGGGTACAACACGTGCTCCACCATAGGGCTCAATCGGTCTGCAGTCAGTCCCTATTTTATAGAGAAGAAGCAACCTCTCATAAATATATACAATAAATATGTATGTATCCTATTGCATAATTTTTTATATAAGGTTTATATGTGTTGAAGAAACAAAATAAAAGAAAATTTATATCACCTTAATTTTACTAAGACCATGAAATGCACCCAATACTTCCATTGAATCTGACTAAACATGTACCTAAAAACAAAGGTTTCATTAACATCGTCATGATGATGAAGTCTGGATTTGCATTTGAGCAATTACTTCTATTTCCGAAGTAGAAACACATTTCAGACAAAACACATAACAAAGATAATAACATCTTAGGATCATTACTAGCCAATTATGGTATTATGAAACATTATACTCTATGGGTTATATTTTTCTATATTAACCACACACCTATTTATAAGCAGATGTTGTTCTGTCCTCGCTACACGTTACCCTGTGGCCTGTGTGTAGCTTGACATGCAGCTAAACCTCTCTGCCTTCCAAAAAACCAATGTAGACAAGCAGGTATCTGGAGCTTTGGTGTTTATTAGTTGTGGGAGTTGGATTTGACAAAGAACATATGAATGTGTGTGGTAAAACTAGAAAGTGAACAGACAAGATATGCAATTACTTTACAGTCACAATATGAACATAACACATTATATGCACAGGTGAATAGTATTGCAAAATGAGGTATGAATGCATAACATGTAAAACTTAACTTGCAATAACATAAAGTATCATGTAACAAAAATAGCCTATGCAGAAAACAATAAATAATATACAATGACTGGCAGTCCCAAAGCTGTAATCATGAATCTGAAGACAGGTGGATGTTTGTGGATTTACCAGCTATGCTCTGTGAAAGTTGGAGGAGACTAATCTGACATACGTGTCTAGCTGCACAGTTTAAAAGTCTGAAACTCCCATGATGCACTGCTTCTAACGGGGAGGTATGGAAGCCTCTTAGGGACAAACAATTAAACAAGGCATTGAGTAGTATAAAGCTGAACAGGAGCTATGGCTCATTCAGGTAAACAAAAAACAAAATAGAAGATTCTATGCTGAAGGCATGACAGATGTAATATCTAAAATTATGTTATTTGGAACCATAGAAAGTATTGCTGGCTAGTATTAGTATTAGGCTAGTAGTAGTATTTAGATGACAATTATTTGAAGCTTAAAGTAAATAAAAACTTTCATGTACATTTTCTTTTAAACAGCACAATATACAATTGGCTTTTTAAAAATTTAATATCAATGGCCCAAATCCTGGGCTACGGCCGACAGGGAAATTACGCACACTGCATGCGTAATTCCCCTGTCAGCTATGATGTGTGCATGCACGAGCTGGAGTACGTAACTTTATGTATGCCGGCCGGTACGAAAAAGGGGCCAGCAGCAGGTTACGTTTGCATGCCCTCCAACATGACCCCTTCCATTAGGTAAAGAAGACTCCACTCCTGAGCTTCCAACTGTCACTCACCTGGTTTTAATGAATTAACAGATGTTTGAAAAACATAGTTCTCTTCAATGTAAGTGTCCAGATGTAACTATCTTGAGCGGGGAGTGCAGGGGGCGTGCACTCCCCGCTACACTACTGTACTTAATGACCTTGTACGTCCGTAAGACGTGCTTAGGTCAGGATCTAGTCCAATGACAGCAGAAAGAAATAAAAGAATTGTTGTATCTAATGCTAGGTAATCATGTAATATGTGACCCCGACATGACATTTTTGTGTATAAACAGTTAAGTTAGATATTGGAAAAAAACATAAATTCATTCAAAAGTGAACAAGCTACATCCTACATAATATCAATTCATATATAATGTATTGGAGAACACGGCTAACTGGGTAATTTTTTATTATGTTGTTTCAACACAATTTCTATGCTGATGTTAAAAAAAGGCTGTAATTTCATCTATCAATATAATTTTTTTTTTATTTAACATTCAAAATATAATTAGATGCCCCTAACATGTTAACTGCATGTTAGGGGCATGTAGCAGTTTCAATCACATGCAAACCATGGTAAAAGACAAAAGACATCCAGGAAAGTAATATCTCTTGCAGATGTACAGAGGCTGGTGAATTGATGATGCTGAGGATGATGATGAAGCTGGACCTACAAAACTATTTTTGTTTTGTCGTTACTTTTTTTTTGCTGTGTTAATTACTTTAATGTATTTGAAAATATTTGTTAAAAGCTGCATACATTTTATATCCATGTTTAAATGTTCATGGTAGATTATTAATAGATTGGTTTCTGTAAACATGTCTATTTACTGCTTTTATATATTAAGTGTCTAAATCTAAGAACAAACTGTGCACATTTTTTGTTAGCAATTACTGAAGTATAGGATATGGAATATAGTTTAATCATCTCTAAGCAGATGATATAATAAAACATAAAAGGTAAATTCTACATTCATGCAATATTACCCCTCAGGCTTTACTAGTTATTCATCATCATCATCAGTATTATTATCATTAGTATATAAGATCTATTTTGTTTTTATGGGCCTGATTCAGAGGCTGAAAATAAGAACTTAAAGTTACACCTGGGCAAAACCATGTTGATTTCAGGGGGCGTCAAGTTAATTTTATTCTATGCATGTAGGGAGAATGCTTTGCTTTTACTTATTGCACACAGATACCTGATCAGCTTCACTTTTAAACTGCTAATTACACTTGAGCTGGGAAACATCACCTTATAACTATAATACTGTTGCAACAAATGAAATTTGACTCCCCTGAAATCAACATGGTTTAGCCCAGGTGTAACTTTAAGTTCTTATTTTCAGTCTCTGAATCAGGGCCTATATGTGTAGCTACTTTATATTTACCATATTTAGTCTTCATCTTCTAAAACATATAGGAATACGATTTTAGTGGTGCCTTGGAAAGGAGACACCATTTTGGCCCTAATTGTATAAATTTATGGTGCATCATTTTACATAATACAAACCCTTACTTCATAATTGATGACTCTCCTGGAATATCCAAAATACTCTCAAAATAACAGGTTTAATCATGGGGAAACACACTTTTGTATCAAGCCCCAACCCCACTGTTCAGTACTGTCATTCACCGCCTTGTGAAGTAGTTAGGCTGGGGCTTGAAAATTCGATTAATGCAAACTGCTGCAAGTGCCTTCCCCCATGTTTCTTCACAGTTCAGTGCTCCACAGCTTTACTGAGTGAGGGTGAGGAAGGGTATGTTAGCAGATCCCCAAGAGCAGAAATATAAACACTTGGTGATTATACATTACATGTGACAGGACATGGTAGGAAACTTGCTTGGCTCTTAATAATTACATACTTGTTTTATTTTCTTGAATTTGGTTTTATGAAAGTAATTCATTAATTGAGGCTAATTTTAAAATTTCCAGTATAATTGTTTATAATAGAAATAGAAATTATTTGGTGCTTATGGGTGTTTATGAAATATTTTATTACATATACAGTATAATGTTAAAATGGAATAAACATTGTTGGTAATAATTAGTTTTAATAATTAAGTTTTTTATTATTATTTTTACCTAATTTTAATATACTAGCCATGACACTGTTTCAGTTGACCTCCTATACATGTTACTAACCCTTTTCTATTAAGAATGCAATGTCTGTATTATGCAGAGGTTGTCCAAGCCGATTCAGTAAAGTAATAACTCATCCTGCTGGACTTTGTGTGGGGAAGATAAATAAATTATAATACAGTAAATTGTTAAGTAATTTGCTTTGTTTTCTAATGTATGAATCCTTAATTGAATATTAATGTTTATAATGTTGGTGATTATTAATAGTTTAACCTTTTCTTTATTCATACTTCCATTTGGAGAACTTAAGCACTGTGAGACTAATGTAGTCTAAGAAGCAGAATTGTGCTCTGGTAATAATAAAGCATCCCAAAGCACTCTAATTGGCGAGATGTGTGTTTATAACACTATACAACATATTCGCAGCATTGTTATATACTCATAAAAGTTGGATCATACCATATATACTATAGATGCTATAAAATAATTCAGAAAGAGAATAAAATAGTAAGTAAAGGAAAAATATATATAAATAGACAGCGCTTGATCTATTAAAATATATAGGTATATATATTATAATATGTATAAAATGTCAAATAAGTCATTGAATTCAATATAAGTGGCGTTAATGAATAAACCAGATACCGGCATGAAGTACCCAAAGATTATACAAGTTTTATTAATAACATTCACATTAAAAATGATTATTGATCCAGACCCAATCAAAAAAGCAAGTAATCATTAAAAATGTCCAGTACCCAAAGATGTTTATACTTGATTTTATACTTGTTTCACCCTCCTATTAGATGACACAACCATATACCAATGGAGCACAATCCTTTGATGGTGTTATTAACCGTATCCGATGTACATATATGTGTCCCACTGTTTAAGCACTGTTAAGTGCAGATATAAGCTGTGTAAGTAAGTAAAGTATATTGAAGATTGATTTTGTGTATAATATTTTTTAGACACACATAATGAACATATATCATAGTAATTAATATTTATATTATATATTATTATATTATTATAAATTATATTATAAATTATTATATATTCCAATGGCAATGTGTAGCTATAATTTGCAATTTACCATGAAAAGCAATGAGAATAATATTGCCGTAATGACGTTTGAATCTGAGAATGCTATTTATTAGTTAAAGCATCCAGTTTTTCCCAAATACCTGCATTCACATACCCAATGTGTTAGGTAAAAATCATTGTTAATCTGTTATTCCGCTTTCTCATCAGACTATACACTGAAGATTGGCAATGTGTTCATCCATCTATGACCATCAGGCCAAGCTATAGATGATGGAGAGATTGCGTTGCATTTATTGGATTACACAGTTGATGAAACAGTGTCTTGCTTTAGATTTGATAAGCAGTCTATTTGAGGACGCTGCCACTCAGACTCAAGAATGTACGAGTCTCCAGACTTTGCCACACATGCTTAAAATATTATGTGGTGCCATGATTATCTATGTCCCTATTCTCTGAAGCAGAATTTCATTACTGAGGATACCAGGACTTTCCTCTACAATATAATATTCTCATCATGAATATAAATGATGAATCTCCCAGCAATGGCAGCTACTACTATATAATGCCTGCCAGTATTTCCTTTATAAAAAAGGCGAACAAGATTACATTTTCTTTTCAATACATTGATATTTTCAGTGGCATATGTTTGCTACATTAGATATTGAGTGTCATTGTATTGTCATCCTTTATGCACACCAAGCCTCTATAGTAATACTATGAGACATTTTATGCATTTTCAATTGTCACTCAATAACTAGTAATGCATTACAGGCCAGTATATATTGTCTTTTACTTAAATATCTCTTTCAATATCCCATTCTCTAGCATTGTACATTTTTTTAAAATAATTGTACATATCAAATAATAATTGGTTTTTTTTAAGTTTAATTCAAATTTATTCAAATTAAAATTATTCATTAATTCCAAATCCTTTTTGGTTATAATTTGAACATTTGTAAAATTTACATAGAATGAGTCTGACAAGAAATTAGATTTTCTATTGCAAACTATGAACAAACATAAGGAGGGATGTAACTATAACTTTGTGATCCCCATAGCAAGATTTTGAAGGTACCCTTAACTCAGGTTTGAGACAGCACACACTCATAAATGCAGAAGACATTGCGATATCTCTAATTGCAGATATTAGCCTGTTCCAAAATCAAATTCCACAATGCGATGCTGTTTCAGATGATTCTGTAGTATACTGGTAAGATGTTAGAGCTATCTGACCATTACTGTGTGATTGGAATCATAATCCACTGATAACCCTTCAGTGTCTGCCCAACTTAAGTCCAGGGGCCAGATTTACTAAACTGTAGAAAAGGAAAAGTGGAGATGTTGCCCATAGCAACCAGATTCTAGCTCTCACTTTCTTCTTACATCCTAGAAAATATCAGCTAGAATCTGCTTGGTTGCTATGGGCAA
Organism: Limnodynastes dumerilii; assembly: GCA_011038615.1. Classification (NCBI taxonomy): domain Eukaryota; kingdom Metazoa; phylum Chordata; class Amphibia; order Anura; family Limnodynastidae; genus Limnodynastes; species Limnodynastes dumerilii. The sequence goes on from WWET01004061.1 coordinate 63,017, forward strand.
CATCTCCTATTTTCCTTTCCCACAGCTTAGTAAATATGGCCCCAGACGTCTACTATGTGTGAAATAAATTAATGTGTTTAAAAATAAATAAAAGCTATGAGACTTCTATTTTTTTATTTATTCATATTTTGAACATACAATATTACTGGCCATATACAATTACCGGTATATTTTATGGTCTTTGTATAAAACCAAGCACAATGCGGGTAAAGGACATTCAAGGCATCCTGCTTGTGGTGCACCAGGATGTAAACTGGTTATAATAACCTTTGTTAATAGTGTATATTGCAGTAAAAAAAAAAAGCAATCAACCATATTACATAGATATTGTCAGTCTTATAAAAAAGATTATAGAATTTACATTAACTAATATTACCGCTATCTGCTGAGATGTTATATACAGAATAAACTGTTCTTTGGCATTCACTGTTTGGGTACGTGGCGCAATGTGTTGATCATTCTCTGTATGCTCACTTGTTCTAATGATTAATTCTGTATTGCGAAAATTTACAAATAAAGAATTTATTACTAAATTTTTTTATAGAGTTTAAACTGGTAATTGCATTTTCACAGTAATATCATTGAATGTTCAAATTTTAAATCAATAAAAATAGATGGCTCATAGCATTTATTTGTTTCAAATGGTTAACATACAATGATGTTATTGTGCATATGCAATTAATAAATTTATTCTATGGTCTTCGTATATTAACAGCGGATAGGCAGTCCTTCCACCGTGACCTTCTATAGCAGCATGGCAGAGCGAGTCTCCACAGTGCTGTTTACCAAATCAGTTCTTGTTCTAATGAAGTGCAGTGGGTTGGTTGCTGGGCCAGTGGACCTCCTAAACTGCAGGGCCCCATATCAATTGCTTTCCTTGCACCAGCAATAGGTACGTCCTTGGGTACAAGCAACCTTTGGCACTCCGGGTGTTGTGAAACTACAAATCACAGCATTGTTCAAAGCTATATGCATAGCTGAAACCTGGCAAAGCATGATGGGATTTGTTTTGCAACAGTTGTTGTGCCACAGATTGCTTATGTCTGTCCTAGACATAGGAGGCTATTTGTGTACAATAAAATAGTTTAAAGAAGTGTTATATAATCCACAGAAAATGAGCTCTTTACAGTACAATTAAAAAATGTGGAATTTTTCTATGCAGAAAAATATAAAAACTAAATTAAATTCAAATCAAATGGAAATTTTCTTTCCATAGTCCAATTGGAAAAAGCTATTAAGTAATGAGACTAGGAGGTTGCGATTTTCATCAGGTTGAAAGGAGAATACACAATCCAATAAGAAGCAGCAGGATATTGCTGATCTGGTTCTTCATTATTCTATCTTGTTGTATCTCGTTACTCCTTGTTACACAGATAAATCACCTAAAAGGTGTATAAGTGGATTTTGCTATGTCTGCTTTCTGTTGTAACTACATGAACCTGCCCTGGGTGTACTTGACCTATGTTTTCTTGCACTTGGTGCATTTCAACATAAAACAAATTTATAGTCACATGCATAACTCCTTTTACTGTACTTTCATGTGCAGTAAGTGACTGTTTATTGCGAAACTAGACACACAAAAATCACATAGAAAGGTAATGGAAACAAATTGCCCAAAGAAAGTTATACAATGCTGAAGGTGTTTCAGACAGTTGTAACATGTAACATGTGGGTTTTCACTGCTTTCTAGACAACTTAATTAACAGAATATAAATTTGCAAAGTGTTCTATACAGATCCAGACATCCGGAGAAGGGAGTGTCTTCCATAGTTGGATAATAAAAAATTAGAAGTTATGATCTGCACACATGCACTCATCCAAGTGAGCCAATTAGAACACAATCCACGCAAACTAGAATTTTAACAAAATCCAACAGATACCAGCAAAGGAGCCTAGTTACCATTGTAGTGAGGGGGTCTTCATATAACAATGTACATGGTAGGCATACTACCATGCTGGGTCCAGATCAGGGTCACAGATAATTTATTCAGTGATCCATTTTTGATTCATTCATTTATTACTGCAGCTTCTGGATTTTTATCAGCCACCAGCAAGCTACCTGCTGCTGGTAGCCTGCTCAGCGCCTTACAAGGGAAAACTGTCTTGTGAAAGTTACTGACAATGGACCAGATCCACACACCTGCTACTACTGTGAATGGAGCATGGCTGGGCAACAGTGGAAATAGGAACCTGGATCTCTGCTGTATCCTAAGTCTCGTGCATATGTCACGATTCATTCAGTTCCCTGATTTCTGCACAAAACATTTGTTTACTTTCTGACGGTCACGTAACTCTTTTTGTTTCTGCACTTCCTGGTTTAACCTCCTTGCTGTGAGCATTATCTCTCAGGTGCTACTCATTGCCTCGCTGGACTCCCTCATCACCATGTCTATTTAAACTCCTCACTGACATCACTTCACTGTCAGAACAACAGGTAATATTAGCCTGCTGACTTCGTGTCCTCAAGCCTACTCATGTGTCCTGACTCCCTGGATTGTGTACTTACTCCATTCAGGTGTTCAATTCCTTGGTTCCAGTGTTTCTGATTGCATCTAACTCTCCGGTTCCAGTATTTATTATTCTAGTTGCTTTATACTGGTACTCCTGGTTCCTGTTATCATTTGGTATTCAGCTTTTGTGAATTGTGTTCTCTAGTTCCTGCATGGCTATAGCTCTGCTTCCTGTTGCTATGCACCCTTGACAGCAGTGCTACCTGTATCAACTACCACAGGTCACTTCAGACAATAATTCACCACCTTGGTGTCTGTGTCCTTGTTTAGAGGGCTGTAATTTCTCACTTGCATGAAGCCAAATCTATCCCCATCGTCACAGGCTCTGGTGAAAACCAGGCTTATGATTAGACACCGAGCCTGTGGATTGACATGGTCCATTTACAGACTGGTGCTGAGCCTTGTAAGTGACAGCATGCAAGGGGTAACCACTGCCCTCACATGGAGGAAATTACGAGCCGTGGATCCAAACCTTATATTTTCTGCACCATCTTAACTTAAAACGTGGATGGAATAAGTCTGGATAGGCCATAGAGGATGAAAAACACCCTTTCTGTACAATTAAATTACCTCCCTCCTCCGACTTGAAGTATGTCTGTTTCTAGTCTGATGTGTGATTGAACGTGCTCTCAAAAATGTTCTGGTTTAAATAATTCCAAATAATTCTTTTTAAAGGGAGAGATTCTTGGTTTAAATAAAACGTATAAATAAAATAGTATCAGAGCATGTTCCATAATCTGAAATGAAATCCTGTTTTTACTCTGGACCTAGCTTAAGCCCTGTAAAATGCCATTGATCACCTAGGGGATATTCAATCTGCACAGTGTGCACTAAGAAGGCTTTTAGCTACCGGCTAGCACAATAGACAGAAACTTGTGTGTAACATGTTACTAATAGCATTGTAAAAATACATTACAATAGTTTGTATATTTGATACAGTAGATTGGTCATGAACTTCGTTTAGTAATTATAGTTGTAAAACACTTTTTAATTCATTTAGACTTAACTATTGCTGTAAATGTCTGTGAAAAGGTTTGTTCTGTAATTACAAACTCCTCACAGTTAGTAATATATCAAAGAGCAGAGTTAGCAAAATGTGAATTACTTTCTCAAGGAACAGTTAAAACAGTATGAATATATTTTCTTTTTAGATAGCATTTAAAAACAAATTAATTTTAATTACAATTTATTATTTATTTGATACACTCTGGTTTTGAAACTGATTGCAAATGACCTTGTCATACAGTGTTCCTCTTAAATAGTATAATCTAGAAAGCATTTCTGGCTAATGTTAAACCTTTACCGAATTTATTATTTATGAAAACGATTCTCATCTTTTTATTTTTTTGGGATATAAGGAGCAGACTCCTGAGAAAAAACAGAGGTCCAATTGCCCCAATATGGGCAGTGTGATCAGTTCTATAGCGGCTCAAGCCCCAACCTCAGGGATTGCCAGCCCTGTAAATGGGATATAAATACAAAGAACATACGGGGCGAGCTGATATATGAACTACACAACTACAATACACATCCCAATTATGTAAAAAAGGACAATATTTATTAAAATACCATATTAAATAATATGAAACAATAATATGACAACAATTGTGGAGGGCATATATGATGTAATAGAGTAAAACACGATTGAAATAGGAGTTACAATAGTAACCACCCTGCAGGGTTTTGGGAAACTTTGTTGCAACGTGCACGTTTAAAGATGATTTACTATTCCAGATTGGAGGATTGAACTCCACAGATAATAAGGGCTTGTTGTATAGAGCCAAGGCAAAATAGTATGAAATTATATGCCCAGATGCAAATATGATGGCGAATATGAGATCCACATGTAGCTTGTGTAGCCTAGCTTAAATAGCAGCCCATAAAGCGCACCGAAGTTCCTGATAAAATCCTCAGATGGAAGTACAAACAATGTCAATTGTGAATCGTTAAACACCACCTTCTAGTGCAAAGGTATAATAATTGGAAGGTCAAATAGCCGAGGGATCGGCGTAGTATGTGTGTCTTCCTTATTTAAATTCTGTTCAGACAGTCAATACAGGGGGCCAAATATTGGATATAGCCACTCACTGATTTTGGTGTAGATGGTTCGTTCCACATCCAGGTTAGCAGAAGGACAGTTGGAGAGTGACGTGCCCGGCAATGCATGCAATAGAAGGCACGCTTACTCGGCCGCAGGAGCCCCCTGTATTGACTGTATTGACTGTCACTACAATCCAGCGTGTGTGGTCCGAACCTCGCCAGGTGGGTAACAACTTGGCTAATGTGCAGGCAGCAGCAAGGCAAATAGCGTCCGGTTTACTCAATATAGTGAATGCGACTCCACAGGATAAAACCTTTACACGTTTCACCGTATAGTCTTTACGGCTTCTTCAGAAGGAACTTCTGCCAGTCGTTACCCACCTGGCGAGGTTCGGACCACACACGCTGGATTGTAGTGACACCGGCTCCTGCGGCCGAGTAAGCGTGCCTTCTATTGCATGCATTGCCGGGCACGTCACTCTCCATCTGTAGTACCACTAACCAATTCCAATCTATACTTGTTGCCTTCTTTCTTAACCTGCATGCCTCCCTCCACTCTTATTATGAACTATGGTCCTAATATTAGGCAGCTTGGTGGCTCAAGTGGTAGCACTTCTGCCCCACAGCACTGAGGTCATGTTTTCAATTCCCAGACAAGGCCTTCTGTGTGGAGTTTGTATGTTCTCCCTGTGTCTGTATGGGTGCCCTTCCACACTCCAAAAACATGCTAGTAGGGTTACTAAATAATAAATAAAATGAACCCTGTGCATGTGATGGAGAATTTATACTGTTTACGCATTTTAAAAGCACTATATAAATGTATGTTAATAAATAAATATTGTCACATCAACACCTTAGATCATGTGCATATTTTCTCAGACCAATGTTCACTCTCTCTTCTATAGTTACATTCTGTAACTCCATACAACTTTGTCCAGTTACCTCACATACCACCAGAGAGTGGTTCACATATGACTAGTATTACATGTACCACCGGTTAAGAACTCTTGGTTTATGTGTTGGTGATGTAAAATTACTATAAGGGTGGTCTATATATAAAAGTCAATTTTGAACTATTATTTCATAAATCGTTATGTATCAGCTTATTGAATGTATTGTGGTATATTAATATTAAATCCTTTACTTGACGATTTTACCTATGAAAATTCCCTAGTTTTGAAAGGCCGTTGATCATACGGACATCGATTGTCTGATGCCCGTCACAAAGAACTCCAAAGTGCACTAATATTTTAATATAAAAACCCCATAAAGACGTCATATGCACCTTTTTTTCAAAATTGTCCACACACCCCTAATCCCTATAGGCATTATGTAATGGGCTCAGATGGGACATTCTGCCTAATGGTTTTCAGATTTTTCTGAATATTATTGCATGACCTGGTAAGATTGTTTGGGTAAGATTCATGTGCCCCTTTTTGGCCTTTACATCAGGATGCTCCATTAGCTCTTTCCTATCAATAATCGCAACTCTGACAGTTGGACAGAATGAAGACCCCTGAAAATTACATTACATGTTTAACGATGATGGATAACACTTCAGTCTCTCCCTAGGCAGCAGACAGCCGCCTCTCTTCTTCCCATAATGAAAGTACCACAGGACATTTCCAGATAACAGGAGCAGCTGGTTAAAATAAAACAAACAAAAGCCTGTGGTTCTGAGAGGAAACAGCATTGCTATGGAATGGTTAATATTCATTCAGTGCTATGCTCACTCTTGTGTAAAGGCTGTATCTCCTGGAATTAAGCAGCTTACAGTCATTGTACAAGAATATGTCACAATAAGGGACATTATTAAAGCAGCTTAAAAAACTGTCTTCATGTTCTAGTACTCAAGCATATATCAAAAAAATATTGTAAGATGATATAATAAGTGGGATTTGCCAAAGGGAAAGCTTCAAAAGAATAGATGGGTTACTAGATTTTACTGAATCTATTTCTGAATTTTCACTCTTTTAGATTCATAAAAACATAGCCTAGAATTTACACAAAATAATTAACTGCTGGAAATCTGCACAGAAAAGAAAAACAGTCCTAAAGTCTCTGATTGTCTTGGTGTCCAGTCCCCGTTAACAACCAGACTTCTGGGATGTAGTTATGCAATAGGGTTCGGAGACCCTTTAGGGAGTTCAAAACCGACATCAACCTTTTCAGCTTTAAGTTACCTCTTGTACATAAGTTCTTGAATAAACTCGATATAATCCTCCTTTTAATCAATGTCTGATTTCCTTCTCTTTAGGGGATTTTTTTTTAATCTTCTCTCCTCTGTATATGTTCTCAACTGAGGATAAAAGAGACAAAATACCTCATGTAATACAGTTAGACATAGGTGAATATGGGATGTGGGTCTGTGCTGAGAACGGCCATATTTCAAAGGGGCCATTCTCTCCCAGCCAGTTCCAAACTAGCTGGGAAATCAATTGCTTTTGCCTTGAAACACGAGTGCTCCGAATGATAAGTATAAAATCTAACCCCAAATCTTTCCTCCCCTTCCATTACCCTAACCTTCCCCTTCCATTACCCTAACCTTCCCTTCCATTCCATGACCCTAACCCTCCCTTCCTTGCAGCCTGGCCCTAACCCTCCCTTCCCCGCAGCCTAACCCTAAGAATCCTCTGCCATAGCTTAACCATAAAACTCTCCTCCCCGCAACCTGACCCTAAGTCACCCTTCCCCGCAACCTAAATCTACACTCCCCTACCCGCAGCCTGATCCTAACCCTCCTCTTCTATGACCCTAACACTAAACCTCCCTTACCCAGGACCTAACCCTAAACCTAACCCCGGAGAGGTGTCTGCAGTGAATCTGTGGCGGGTGACCGATGCCGTGGGTTCTGAAAAAGAATGGGTAAGTATGCCGATCAGCATAATAGCTGTTTTTTTTTTAAATAGAGACAGCTGTAAAAGAACTTTCGTCTTTCTCTATTCTAAATAACCATTTTCATGGCGGAGACGTACAATGGTGAATATGTGCAGTGCTTGTATATACTTGCACAGTTCTTCTTTTCTCCTATATTCTTACTTTATAGTCAGTCTCTTTTTCTCCCTCTGATGAAATCGCAGCATAGCGATGAAACGCATAAGGGCTTTTTAACTACCGCTACCAATTTCCTTGAGGAGACCACGTCTATTTGTTTTGCCTGCCATCTATCCCAGAGTGACAACTGCAAGTTTTTTTCAAGACTTTCCATCTTATGCGCTCCACTGATGGCCAAAGGATCCGGCTAACAAAGTATCCACCACATGCCGACGCTGTTGGCAAGTGTGTGACATCAGCTGTTGTGTCCAGATAGACGCGTCTACAGTTCCTGTGCGGTCTAAGCCCGGTACATCTGGTCCGATAATTCCATCTGGCATTGGCACTTTATAAACCACAGCATAGTGCCATTCACTGTGGTTTCCAAGTACCTCCTGGGACTCCTAATTGTGACTTACATCTCACTTGTTTCACCATCATAAGGAGCAACCACAGAGATTTATTGTGAGTACAGGGGCCCTTTGCATACATACATCCAGGTTGGTCACTCCAGGCACATGAACACTTACCATCTTGGTCCTTTGTGAACTTACCTTTTTGACACCACTGTTGTCTGGATATATTCATGCTCATTGAGCTTTTGTCATCTCCACAATTAATTATGCTTTTGGGAATGCTCAAGTAGGCATAACCTCATCTCCTCCCCTCAATTGTGGTTTCTATTATCATGTGTGCTTTTATTATTGTCCAATAAATATTTTATACATTGTTTTGTTTCAAGGAGTCAATCAGTATTACTGGCACTTTCACCCTCATTTTTTATGTTCTATAGTCTCTTTTTCTCTTATCTCTCTCTCCAATCTGGTTTCTCCAAGTCCATAAAAACAAATGTCCAACACCATAGTGTGATAGTGCGGTATATCAAGATGATAGAAAACTTCTTCTACAGTAATCCACTCACCTTTTTTAATGTCTTGTATTCAGGCCTATCTCAGTATGAATCCCCTCTGTCTATTCACGTGGATACTCGGTAATAGGTACACTGAGAGACTCACACCACACACCGGTAATGCTTATGATCAATATTATTTACCAATAAAAATTATAAATGATCAATTCAACTTTCACTTTAAAATACTCTCCAAGGGCCTGATCCAGAGCAACGCTCGCAAGCGAGCGTACGACGAGCGTATGCGAATTTTCGCCCAAAAATTCGCAATGCGCATGCCCAGTATGACAGCTTCCGGTCGCCCGAGCGTCATGAGCGAATAGCGGGCGTATCGTTAGCGTATTTTTCGCTCGCTGGGCGTATTTTTTTTACGATGGTCGGCTGGGCGCCCGTTTTACTACTGGGAGGCAGGGTTAGTCATTTAAATTGTACAGTATGGGCGTGCTAAGCGTATTTTCTCAGCGTATTTTCTGCGAATTTTCGTACGGCCGACGGTCGTACCCAGTGTAGGGTATAGCCGCCGTAAGCAGGGACTTTACTATGGGAGTGTTAGGGGCGTGTAGGTTGATACGCCCGAGCGAACGTTCGCATTCGCCCGTCGTGCGAATTTTCGTAGCGCTGGATCAGGCCCCAAGTGATAATAATAAAACATTTCAATGGGTATTCTTCCCCTAGAGGGTGGGTAAGTAAAACACTAACCACTATGATATGCCGTTGAGAACATGTTCCTTCAGGTTGAAAAATTATGGGAAGCAATTACTGGGACCTTTGTCTATGCATCGCTAAGGAGTAGGGACTAGTTTTCTCATCTGGAGAAGTGAACCTCGTTACCACTTCTACCACCGAAGCGTTTCAAGTACTGTGTAATCTTTATCAAAGTGCTCCAAGGGTATCCCGGATTTGTGCAGCCTTCTTGTGTTTTAATGAATGGCACGTTCACTGGGTTCCAATGTGCAATCACTTCTGGATTTAGGCCCATTAAGGACAATATGGTATTATATGGATACATTACATTAATGATACAATAAGGCTGTTTTATACTTGTGCCCTATGCAGATTTTTAAGCTGTCCCCGTTTTACATGATAATATTAAAGTAGATAATCTTGGACCGTATTCACACTTAAGAATGATTTAGGTTCTTAATAATACACAAGTAATAGTATGTTGACTCCCCTGACACGCCTTGTTTTTCAGCTTCTTATCCGACTTACTAATGCCATAGGGCTACCTTATCTTTAGGTTCATAGTTGTGTGTGTATGTCGGCTACGTTTTTACATAATTACACACCAAGATTTCCCCATTTAAATGGCTCCCTCCACCCACTCTTCTTATCTTCATTCTTAATTTGTCCTGGCAAGCCCCTTCATTCTTAAGTCCCTACAAACCTTGAAGAAATAGGTCCGTATTGGTGATTCAGAGCTGTCCCATTCTTAAGTCCAACGTAAATTACTACGCATGCACAGTATAGCTCTTCTTAAATATACACACTTAAAAATATGCAGATTCATAATTGTGAATCAGGTCCATTCTCTCGTAATCCTGTATTTGTAAGGAGAATGGCCTCCTCTCGCCAGCATGGGACTCGGGATACAGCAAAATATTGCATTGGAGACCATAGATAACCTCATACCACTACATATTGTGCTTACCAATATTTTAGATCTCTCTCTGCTGGCGCCTATACATACATGTACAATAAAGAAGCGATGTTAGTTCTAGATGTAAGGAATTGGGTTGATGCATTCTTCATCTTGTCCAACTCTTTTAGGATAAAAAATTGTAATGCTAGATAACATTTATTAGTTGTGCCCAATGCAAAGCAATCTGTGCTTGCAGAGTCTGGTGACACAGCCTTACAAAATGAAATGACATTAAACAATCTGTCTTCTGAAACTGAAAAGTTGTTTCAAGCAGTGACAATGGAGAGAAAACAAGATTCAACTGCCATTCTGCTGGCACTTGATAAATGGGAGAATATTCCCTATCCCACAAACTATATCTGAGATGCACAGTAGCCACAATTCCCCGAAAATATTTTGCTGTAAGGAAAATAAATGATTATTTGAAATCAAATACAGAATACCAGCTAGTGTCATGGCTTACCTAAGCTATTATTAACAAACTTCAAACAAAATGCAAGAAATAAAATATTAGTATATAGATATATAAATATAGTATATAGTATAGTAAATATAGTATATAGTATATAAAGGTAAGCCATCATTGTCCTCATTCCTGGATAGACATAGATAATATGCCAGTGGTCACAAAGGTCAATTCATTCAGAATGCTGAATCTTATTAAACCTTTGAAATAGTGGGGGGGGAAATCATAGGTTTGGAAGGATGAGTTGCCAAAATAATAAATAAATAAAGGGTAATGAATAATAATAATGGACAAGATCCAGGATTAATAATGACAGATGATATATGTATGTCACGTACGCAAATTGCATATCTGTGTGTACTGCACATGCACAGTTACAAGAATTCTGCGGCATCCCTCTGATGCATAATTCTGTGCTGACTTCATTGTCCACATGGGGGGGGCGGCCCACTTACCAAACATATGAGATACACATGGTGGGTGGGCATAGGTACTTACATTTTTCTGTAAGAGCTTGACTAAGGTCCATTCTGTTCTCACAATACCCCTCTTCCCATTGCTTTTTCTATCTCTTTCAGCTAACTCTTCTCTACATGTCCCTGTTTCAGCTGTTCTCTCGGCCTCCCTCTCCACGCATTAGTTTTTAGACACCTCATCACACTATTCTCTTCAGCCCCCTCTTTCTGTTAAGCCCTCAACCCTGTTTTCCTTAGCCTATCACTAATCATTGCCCCCTTACACCAATTCTTTTTTCTGTCATGATCATGGTACTTTTCACTGCACTTTTTTTGGCCTTTGTTGATCACAAAGCACTTCCTGGTATTCACTCTCTGCTGCAAGGCATTAGTTCACAGGTGTGTCTCGTTCTCTTGCTGGAACTCACTGATCGCAGCTCTATTTAAACCCTTTTCTGACTTCCCTTTATTGTTAGAGCAACAGGTATCCTTGCCTGCTGATATTGCATCTTCGAGTACTTTTGTGTGTTCTGGCTCCCTAGTTCCAGGTTCTGTCTCCAGTCCTTGGTTCTTATTATCTGGTCCTCTGCCCCAGTTATCCGGTCTCTGGTTCATGAATTTCTTTGTATCTGGTTCCTGCCTTTGTCTCAGGTGTCTGCGCTTCCAGTGTCTACTGCTCACCACAGTATCCAGTCTCTGTAGCCATTCCTACTCTACCTCCTGCTACCCTCAGATCCTATATATTATCTTGGCATATGTGCGCTTGTCCAGAGGGCTGCGACCTGTCGCTGGCCTGCAGCCAAAACGAACCCCACCATCAGGGACTATGGTGAACACCAGGCTTGCTGTTAGACTCTGTGCCTTTGGTCCGCATGATCCGGTTACATTCCCTCTTATATCATTGTCAATTACGTACTTCTTACGTGCTTCTTCTCTGTCATTACACTCCTCCCCTGTCTCTTTAATCAGTTTTACAGTAATCTCCTCTTTCCTCATCTGTCTTTTCCCATTCTTTCTCTGCTTCCTCTTCGCTTGCTTGCTCTTGGTCAAGCAGGCAAAGCTGTCAGATGAAAGAGAAACAGTTGGTAACAGTCACGAGTCTGTATGTCTGAAATGGGAGCTTTTGGTATGAGCTGGAGCTATCACCATTATCGGCCACTCTAAAAACTCCCCTGCTTTCACTGGAGACTTAAGGTCTGCTCACATACATCTTTAGCAAAGTAATTAATATTTTTGTATGATTCATTCCAAGGTTAGTTTTAGGTGCTTCAATGGAAATTTGACCATTACATAACCAGCTTAGTGTACCAAAAATGTAATTACAAAATATGTATACTTGTATACTGCAAGTTTTCACTCAGCTCATACAAAACATGGTGTCATTGGGCCTGATCGTAAGCGTTAAAACGTCTATTTGTACTTACTGCGCAGGCGCGGGAAAGATGTTACGCTCAGAAATTCTGAGCGTATGAGCCTAGAGCGTATTAGCTTGGTATTACTGATACTGCCTTACGAAATCCGTAAATACACACCGAGGGCGGCGTGATGCATTTAAATCATTCAGTATGGGTGTGCTAAGCGTCGTAACTACGCAATGCCCATATGGACACCCGCGGTTACAAACAGAAACTTTAGGGTAGGGTTAGCTGAGTGTTAGAAAGTAAAAGAAAGTTGCTGGCAAAATAGGAACTTGTATAAAAAGGATGGCTTACACCCATCTTTTGTGGGGACAGATATTCTAAGTAAGCAGTTTGAATGCTTTATTAGAAACCATTTAAACTAGGAGAGGGGGGCAGTGATACAAATAATAAAAATAGCTGCTCCCCTAACCAAAAAGTCTTGGGAGGCCAGTCAATAATGACAGATAATATAGCCACAGCAACAAATGGAAAAGAAAATATAAAAAGCAATATAAACATATCTAGCAATAATAATAAACTGATAAATAGGAGATTCATAATGCAACCTCTCAGAGCAATGTGTGCAAATGCTAGGAGCTTGGGAAATAAAATCTATAATGACAGATAGCCACAGCAACAAATGGAAAAGAAAATATAAAAAGCAATATAAACATATCTAGCAATAATAATAAACTGATAAATAGGAGATTCACAATGCAACCTCTCAGAGCAATGCAATGTGATGCTAGGAGCTTGGGAAATAAAATC